>VMBQ01004562.1:9208-76285 GCA_007657795.1 Dreissena rostriformis
AGTGTAAACACACAAAAAACACCCACGAAAAACAAACACACACAATACGGATATAGGGATACACCATAAATGTTGTTTTGTGAATGCGTTTAAGTTCGATTGTGATAAGGTTTATACATTGCAGCTTACAACATGAAAACAATTGGCAATGGGCGTATCCAGACTGCTTCGTATTTCTACTACGGTGGAGATGGGGAAGCAAGTACCTGTTGGAGTTCTAATTCCAGTAAACAGGTCCATGATTTTATTTTAATGGATACCAGCTATGACATTGATCTCATTTTCATATGTCTTATGGATATCAAGTATCATACAGTTAACATGATTATACTTTTCTGGAAAAACATATATGTTGTGCATGTAATTAACAAGTTCATGCTTTTTTAAAATGGATAACGTCTTTGAAAGAGTTAACATGTTCATAGCAGGTAGAAGCAGTTTTCTTTTTTGCGGAAACAAGGGGATATGCAGTTTACATGTAAGTGTTTGTTTTCATGTACACCAAAAATAACATCAACGAACGAAAAATTGCGAAGTTATGTATTAAATAAATTACAATTGCGAAGTAATATGCAAACACTTTAAAAGTCCTTAACCACTGAACCTCATTGCTTCAATAAGAAACTGATAAAACACACGATTTCAATGATGGAAATTATCGTAAAAAAACCCAAATAATTGTGGTTGGGTATTTTACCGCAATTACCAGAAAATACGAAATAGCGCACATGTCTTGATCTCCACACATACTCTGTTAACAAATGTCCCTGATGGTTACACTTGTGTACTTCTTGATGTATATATCACGTTTGCTCATTGTTAGCTGTTTTTGTTATTGTCATTATATTACAATTATTGTAATAAAAGTCGTATACTGTTATGAATGCATGCAGAGCCGGGTCAATTAAATTATAAACTAGCATAGAACCATGTTACATACGTATTCAAGATTCGCGTGTTACTCCATTTTAGCTACTGCACACGCTGTCCTTGCACTTTCCTTCTTTGCGTACTAGATATTAAAGATACACTCATATCCATTCATCTTAACCCATTTATGCCTAGCGTCTAGAAAAAGGCCTTGGTAAACAGCGTAGACCCAGATGAGACGCCGCATGATGCGGCGTCTCATCAGGGTCTTCGCTGTTTGGTTAAAGGAATTTCTGTAAGAAACATTCTAAATATAGAAATAAATATACTACACATCCCTAATTTTGGAAATAAATTGATCCAAATTTAGAAGGATGGGAGAGTCCACTAGGCATAAATGGGTTAAGACACACGCACAGCTCTGCAACTAAACTCCCAAGCAACACCACCATATTTCGCGCCTCATGGTCTATCGCACTGTCTGTTTTCGATTCATATTTAGCTTTTTGAGCCATACAATAAGACAAACCCGCCAATACTCACAAATCGTTGCTAATAAAGTGATAACGATGACTCGATTAAGTAGGAAGCCATTTATGCATAACATTTATATTTAAAGTTTACTTGACACGTACTCACTTGGAGCGTTACAATCAAATGCATACCCCTTTAACTCTCTTGTACGTATTATATTTCAAGGACGTTTACCACAAATGTAGTCTAATATCTATCTGATCCTTAATATCAATACGATTCAGTTACGTTAACACTTTTTAAAGACCAGGGCAAAACAGCACACAATTCAGTCTCCTGTCCAGCACACAAAACCACCTTACACTTATTAAAACATAACACCATAAAAACAAAACGCAATAATGTTGAGTATTCATATAGCTATTACTAAGCATACGTAAATAACATTTGATTTAAAACGTCAAATACCGGTAGTCAAAACACAATAACCAGACCGTTTAATAGAGAATATTTATCTACTTATTGTTATAACGATGGACCAATAGTTGGCGGTTCTAATATGTCTGTCGTTGCTTACTATGTGCTGCAAGTCTTATATTTCAATGTCAAATTGTGCATGTATTTGATTTCGGCATGTTTTCTATTGATGAATGTTCTATGTATAATTGTAAATTGTCAATTTTTGTATTTACTATATTTTTTAATGTCTGTGCACTTGTATTTTTATGTTCTTCTACTAATGAATTTTGCATGTATTATATGCCACTGAATATGTGTGTTATGTATTATATTTTTGAATGGGTTTGCTAGTTGTTTTATGTTCTTCTAATAATAAATGCTGCGTGTATTATAATTCACTGTCAATTTGTGTATTTACTAGATTATTAAATTTCTTGAAATGTATTTTTATGTTCTTTATTTAATGAATGCTGCATGTATCATATTTGACTGTCAATTTTTGTATGTACTCGATTTTTAAATGTATGTACTTGTAGTTTTATATTCTTTTTATTAATGAATGCTGCATGTATTATTTTTCACTGTTTATTTGTACATGCACTTATTATGCCCCCAGGAGGGTGGCATATAGCAGTTAAACTGTCAGTCCGTCTGTCTGTCCGTCCGTCCGGAAACTTTAGCATTGGCCATAACTTCTGCAATATTGAAGATAGCAACTTGATATTTGGCATGCATGTGTATCTCATGGAGCTGCACGTTTGGGTGCTGAAAGGTCAAGGTCAAGGTCATCCTTCAAGGTAAAAGGTCAAAACACAAAATCCAAGGCAAGTAACAAGCTTTAAAGGGAGATAATTTATATTTATCATTTGGCAGGTACAGATCATTTTTACAAGGGAAGTAATAATTTAAGGGATATAATCAAAAATAAATGTCATTGCTAGTTGTTGTGTACTGCCCTATAAATAAATGCTGCATATATAATAGTTCACTGTCAGTTTGTTTATGTACTAGATTTGAGCATGTCTTTGTTGATTGTTATATGTTGTACTATGCACAAATGTTAAAAAAAAAAGATTTTTTTTTTAAGGAACTGAACAACGCCTGATAAATCTTACCAACCACTCGAAGACCAACACTACAAAAACCTACCATACATGCCCTCCACTGAAATAGTCTTTTTGGTGCTTGAACACACAAAACACGGTAAATCTCACTAGATCAATATTTCAGATCTTTTAACAAAGAAGACAAGTCTAGCCCTTGCAATCATATTTATGCAACAACTCACTCACAAATATCACATATCCGAAATCCTATCAATTTGTACATATACTGGCATGTTTTTTAGCACAAATACAACTTAACCATTACAACCAATAAATCAAATTACATTTAATATGTGGGGATTTTGGTACGTAAATAAATACATGATAAATTAGATTCAGCGTAAACACATTTTGATCGTTTTTTACTAATTATTTTTATCATTTCGAACTATTATTCTTTACATTTTATTTGGCACTTTTTTTTATTCTGCAATTTACCATATAATGTTTCAATTTTTATATTTATCAAATATCATTAATTATATTTAAAAGACTAGAGTTTTCCAACCTTCTTTAACTCGTTTAATAAAATCAATTATCTCTCTCTACAATTACTATTACATATATTTTCTTTGTTTAGATTTTTGGAAACAATTTATTGAAATGAACTGCAGTAAGCAACAAAATATAAACTGTTGCGTTCATTAAGAGATAACTGTTGACTGTAATTGTTCAGTCATTTAGACTTGGCTGGTATTGGTTCTTTATGCTCTGTCTTCGAAAAGTGCTGTTAACATTATGTATGTTAAATATTTAGGAAAAATAAATGTTGTTTGTTTCTTTAGACTGGTTCTGTTTTGACTTTGTTTATGTTCAGACTTTGTAATTGCGTAACAAAAGGTGTGCCTTACTATGCCCCGTCAGTTCATTTAACCGAATTAACAAACCAACCAGTAAGTGGTGTAATCCTGACCGGAAATAAGCATTATTTCCTTTTTACATAACTTCCCGAAATACTACATAACTCGTAACCTTCCCGAATGCCTGTACGATAAGCGCATTGGTTGAAACACACGCTGCTCACCTAGGCGACCCGGGTTCCATACCCGCTCCAGCCGCATGTGATTTTGGTTGCTGGTCACCATACGGGACAGTTATGTTTATCTCCGGATTTTCCGGCTTAACCACGAAGCAAATACATACACCGAATTTCGATGCATTTCCGTAATTAAATATAATAGATGGCAATTTGCAGATATATTTCAAAATTCGTCCCAACTTTCGTGAGTCTATAAAGTAATTTGATAGGAGTGGTGGGACACACTCTGGGTTCTTGCATAATGCAACCTCAGGCGCGGATGAAACTTACAGACATTGAAATACACACATAAACGTGACCGGTTTACTATCGTAAGATCCAAATATCTATGGTTAGTAAGTTGACTAGCGACGAGCATGGCTTTGCTTGTTTTGAAGTATGTGATTATGCGTTTAAGTATGCGGTTGATAATGTATTTCTGTGAAGTTTTTTCTTTTGTCAAGTTGAAAGCTTGGTTGGTGAACGTAAACGGAATCGACATCATCGACGCCAAATAAGAACATCGACAAACTCAAGCTTGTGAAGAAGCCTGTGAAGACCTCTCGATCTGCAAGTCAGTCAGCTACCTTCAGCAGATTTCTGCCTGCTTCTTGAGGATCAACTACCACAAAGAAGATGAGACACCGGACACCCCTCAACGATGTTTCAATCTCAACAACAAACAAAGAAACCAAGGCTCCCAAAGAAGAAACGTTCTGCTTTGCCGAAACTAATATATCAAATGCGAAATTCTATTCGGTTTTACCGGCATACGTGGGACAGAAAAATAGCCTTTGCTGTGAGGAAGGTTTCACTGGATTTGGACAATCTTCGTTGACCTGTCAACCAAACGGCAGCTTCACACCGACAGATTTCAGGTGTTTGAAAAATTGTGCGTACCCACCGAAGGAAACGACCACGATGAAGCTGTTGTCATGGAGCCCATATAGATTTGTNATGTCTTGAATGTAAAACAGGTTTTCAGAAGTTGACTAGCTCAATATTAAATATTAAAGCCGGCCGAGTTGATGCTGGTATATTTTCCCATTTTTGTTATGTGTCGCAAAAAAAGTGATTATGAATCAAAATGTGATGGTATTTATGTCAAATATGCAAAAAATTTGGTCAAAATCGGTCAAGAAATACCCAAATTAAGTACAAAGATAGGGCTTTTAAATTTCTGTTCACGGTTTTACCGGCATACGTGGGACAGAAAAATAGCCTTTGCTGTGAGGAAGGTTTCACTGGATTTGGACAATCTTCGTTGACCTGTCAACCAAACGGCAGCTTCACACCGACGGATTTCAGGTGTTTGAAAAATTGTGCGTACACACCGAAGGAAACGACCACGATGCAGCTGTTGTTTTGGAGCCCATATAGATTTGTAGAGAACACCACGGCATTATATCAATGCCATGAAGGTTTCTACAATCTTACACTGCCGCAAATAGTTTGTGACACAAAGGGAAAGTTGTCAAAATACGAATGTCTACCAGCTTGCGACTACAATAACGCTCCTCAGATACTGCATGGTTTCATTGTACAGACGAAAAGCCGATGGTATACGGTGAACGACACAACACAGTACACGTGCGAGGATGGATTTTATTTGTCTCCTGGAAGTCCCGTCATTTCGTGTAACATCCAAGGTCAATGGGTGGTTCCCAACATCAGGTGTTACCGTTACTGCACTAACGCTCTAGACTATGGTTACTCCAAGGTACGTCGCCTATTATTTTCGTAGTAAAGGAAACAAAGAAAACAGTACTGTTTTTAAAGGTAGAGAAAACTTGAATTGTCTTGAAAAAATTGTATTGTACGTATTTATCTAGGCGTACCTATTATGAACATATTTACATTATTGTATTGATTACCTTCAATCTAAACTTTTCGTATATTTTTTATATGTTGCTCATAACTGAACTGTAATGTATGAAATTTATTGTTTGTATTACATTTCCAAATATAAGTATACGGATGTCTCCGAGTGGTGGAAAATGTTCAACCAGTGCAATTCTCAACTTAAGATGCTTTGTGAACAACGCCACAACGAACAAATAATTTTAAGTAATGCATTCATAAATATTTTAATTGTCATACAGAACACCAAAGACTTAGATAAAACTTATTTCACGGATGAATTTGTTTTAACAATCATTTTTATAATAACATTTAAGTTGAGATTCAGCATCGTCACCCGTGATTGTGCACTAGTAAATAACAACTGTAATTTAAAATAGTATTTTGTATTGGTTGCAGAACCCCACGCACAAATACAAGGCCGATGAAATGTTATATTATGGTTGCCAAAGCGGGTACTACAAGAAACCATACGGCGAATCCAAATGTGGCGTCAACGGCGAGTGGTCAATCAAGCCAGAATGCTACAAGCACTGTGGAGATCCTCCCTTGAATGCGTGGGGGGGAAATCAAAATTCATGGACAAGCGCCGTTTACGATAAGCAGCTCAAACACCTTTGATTGTAACATGTTCCTTGGTTTACATAGCAGGGATGGGATTGACCGCAACAATTGTCAGCCCAATGGACAATGGACGGACATGATAGGTTGCTGTACTTCGGGCTTGCAATACTGTGGAGGTGGACACGTGTGTGGGTACTTTTGCTAATTCCAGAAGTGAGAGACCAGATAACACATATAACAACATCACATTTTCTTTATTTTTGAGGTAAAAGGTATGACACAGTTAACATGCCCACGCTTTTTTGATGGTACAAGATATAGTAAACATGTTCATGTTTTCCAATGGTTATCCGAAACGAAATACTTATGTTTTTAATGGATTACAGCTATGACAATGTTGAATATCAAGGATGACACAGTAAACACATTCACGATTTTTTTTATGCATACCAGTAATTACAAGGTTAAAATGTTCATGCTTTTTTCCTACCTATCAGAAATGAAACAGTTAACAAGTTCACGCTTCTAAATGGATAACAATTATGACACAGTTATCATGTTAATGGTTTTGAAGCGGTGATACAGTTAACATGCTTATGTTTTTGTGTTTTTAACTTTTATCAAGAAACAGGATACACGAACAACAAATGCAAACATATGCAGTTAAAAAAGATATGTTAAAAGGTTAATATGTTCATTTTTTTGCCTGCATATCAGAAAAAAACAGTAAATAAATTCATGCTTTTTAATGGAAAATAATTATTACACAGTTATCATGTTTATGGTTTTTAAGTGGTTATACAGTTAACATGCTTATGATTTTTTTTACTTGTCATCAAGGAACAGCATACACGAACAAACAAATGAAAAAATATGAAGTTAAAAAAACTATGTTTAATGTGAATTAATGTTTTATCCGACCGGACTAGCATGAGTATAATTTTGTGATGTTTTTCTGTTATTATTGCCTTGATAACATCATGCTAATTGTTTTTTATTTGTTTTGATGACTTTATGTATCTACACATTGCATATTGTTATAGTAGTGTATTGCTTGTGTCTATTTTGTGAAATAGTATTGATTTGAGTGATTGTATTAGATGGTTGTGTGAAATATGGTAGGTGTCCGTCTAGCGACCGGGAGGTCACGGATTCGATCCCCACTGTGGGAGCGTTCTTGAGATCTCCCCCATAGACTGGTACTGGTTCTAGTCCCAGGAAACGGACTCGAGAGCGTTTCAAATAAGAAGTTAGTTCTTTAAATGCAATAGAGTTAAAATAAATAGGTTTAATCTAGGGATGGGACCGAATATCCGAATATTTGAATATTCGAAAATTGGCCGAATATTCGAATCCAAAATTTATATTCGAATATTCTATTTCTATGCAAAGATACTTCCAAAAATGTTATAAGTACATGTACATATTCGCAGTTTTGGTTTAGTACAGACAAATTTCCTGTAAAAGTCATTGTTTGGATAACAGCTGCCATCAATGAACGAGATGATAATTGGCAAACGGGAGGGTATAAGTGGAGTTACATCAATTAACATAAAATTAGATTGATGCAATATGTACAAACTATTTTCTGACAATCAGTCGAAAATGAAAGTAAATTTATGAAAAACATTAATGTGTATCGATAAGCATCCAAGGTGTATGATATACAAAGCTGTGTTTGACAGGTTTATCAGGTGGTATAATACACAGTTCCTTTGGACTTGATTTGGACTATATTCGAATAAGGACAAACGAATACTCGAATATCATTTCAATATTCGTTCCCATCCCTAGTTTAAACTAAAACAAGTAGAGCTGTGTTAATGTTTCATTTCGTTTTCTTTTTTAGCTGATATAAAGCTCCCTGCGATCACGAACAGAGTATAACACTAACCTAGTCAATGAATTTCCCCTTGACATAGGGAATATGCAAGGTAGTGAACTAGAAGTAAAATTAAGAAAAAAACATTGATGCCCATGGCTACTGCTTCTGTAAAATGTACATGCGTCTTTTATTACATTTAAATAATTAATATATATATATTTTTTTTTTATAAATTACGTGTTAATAGCATTTGTAACGGTTGGACTTCAATGACAGTAATTATCGGTTAAAATAAATAATCGAAGTTGAGCGCTTTTAACAAAATTTCTAGGATAAATCCCCATATATAAATCGTTAACAAATGCACTCGATGTTTAATTTAGTGAATTTCTTAATGTATGTAATGTTTATGCGCATTGTCAGCTGCTGTTTGTAATCATCATTATGTATTTTTTTGTATTATGACTTGTATTATATCATGAATACATGCGAAGCTGGGTCAATAAACACATACACTTTCAAATTAACCTTGCCACATTGTGAGTAACTTTATTTTTTTAAACTACCACACACGCTATATTTCCTCCTATACTGATATGACACAGTAAATATGTGAATGTTTTTTTTTTTAAATCAGCTACGTTACAGTTAACATCTTAAAACATGTTTCTTCGATTCAAGGAGCGACACACTTAACATGTTGATGTAAAGGTTGTTTTCCTTGACGCCAAATACAAGCATAAACAAACACACAGTTTCGGAATCACAGCACGTGATACGTTGAAACAACTGAGCCTCACTTCTGATAAACTAGTGAAAACACTGGCAAAAGAAATAAATTATAAACAGATNATTATTGCTTGTGTTTATTTTGTAAACTATTGTTGATATAAGTGATTTAATTAGAATTGTTGTGAAATAACGGTAAGAAGAGATTATTTTCTCAGCATAGTAATATTATGTGTGATTTGAGTGTTTTCACCGAGCTGAATAGAGCTTAATATCTTTTTTGATTGTCTTCCCTTTTTAAACTGACTACGATTTACAGACTACTACAGTTGTCCCTGACCGTGGGAAGGAGCTCGGGCATGCAATAGAAACAAACAACTGGACAAACACTGATGTCCATTAGGACAGCCTCTGTCAAGTGTAAATATGTTACATATTGTATTACATTTTATTATGCATCAGTAAAGGGGCGATTTCAATGAGGCATATTATCGTATAAAATAAGCAATAATAATTGGGTGATTTTACCACAATTACTAGAAATGACGTAATAGCTGTCATATCTTGATCCTTTAAAAGACTTTGTTAAGCCATGCCACCGGTGTTAAAATTCTTGTACTTTTAAATATATGTATAATTTATGCTATTTTTAGATGTTGTTGTTTTAATTTACATTTTATTATTATTGTATTATTAATTGTATTATATCGTGAATGCACGCGGATCTTGGTCAATTAACTCATACAATTACAAAGAACCATGTTACATATTTTATTATGCATCAGTAACCGGGCAATTTCTATGAGGAAAATTATCTTATAAAATTAGCAATTATAATTGGGTGATTTTACCACAATTACTAGAAATAACGAAATAGCTGTCATATCTCGATCCTTATAAAGACTTTGTTAAGCCATGCCACCGATTTTTAAATTCGTGAACTTTTAAATAACTGTATAACTTATGATATTGTTAGATGTTGTTGTTTAAATTATCATTGTTTTATTATCAATATTGTATTAGTACTTGTATTATATCATGAACGTATGCGGATCTTGGAAAATTAACTCATACACTTACACAGAACAAGGTTTCATATGTATGAACGCTGCGTGTGCAACAACATTATTTTAATACCACAAACGCCGTCCGCACTATTTTAATCCGCGTAAGAAAGATACAATATCCGATCAATTTAACATAAACTTACAACTCTGCAACTAAACTCAACGTTGTCCCCGATTGACGCCTCTTGGTCTATCTCGCAATGACATGACTTATTTATTGCAATGTGGAAAACAAATGGGGACGGATCTTATATGTTCGTCTTTTGCTAACTGTTTACTGAAAGTTTCATACTTTACTGCCAAGGTGTATATGTATTAGATAAATGCCTTTGCTTTTTGTTTTATGATCTTCTATAAATGAATGTTGCAAAAATTATATTCAACTGTCAATTTGTGTATATATCCGATGTCTACTTGCCTTTACTGGCTGTTATATGTTCTTCCATGCATGTTAACCAAAACGGGAACCTTTTTTCTCTGAATACAAAAAAAACGTCTTATAGAGCTAACTAAACACCATTAGATGAACACTAAAATAAACCACCATACATGCCCTCAACTACAATTGTATTTTTTTTCCTTCACAAACACAATAAACCCGGCGTATCACTCTAAATTAAAATTTCTTTCAAACAAGACAAGTGTAACCATTGCAATCATATTTATTAAATGACTCACTCACAAATCCTGAATATAATCAAAGTATTCCTCCACTTGCACATTTTTTAACACAAGCAAAACTTAACCCTTACCACTAACGCATCGAACATCACATGCAACTTAGAATAAAATATGTATAGTCCTATTGATACAACAAAGAACAGAAGTGACCAAATTAGAACAATAGTATATATGTCAACGAAACATTTGTTATGTACTTATAATAAAACAAACAAACCCTGAAGACGTTAAACCGAGTTTCAGTGTATTGGTACATCGGGCTCTCTAAAGAACCAGGATCATCCTGGGAATCGGGCGTCCACTTTGTCCTGCTGTAATCCCAACGGACTCCCCTCTTTTGAGTCAAAAGAGTAAAACATAACACAAATATTATTACAAAACACACCCTTACATGAATGTCAACCATTAAATACAATTCTCACACATAAAACATGTTGCATAAAACTGTAATACTAAATCGAAGCTATCCATGACACACACTTTGCCAGGAACGGTCCAGTGACTCTCTCTGTTTCGGAAGACAAGGAAGGATATGGATGAGGTTGATACCCCCGGGAGTGCAGTGGTCTGGGGCCCGTGTCGGGAGCTGGCTGTACGGGTGGGACTGGTCTGGATCGCCTGGCGTGTGGTCAATGCGTGGAGGGCTTTGGGTGTGTTGGTCCGTCCCTGGAGGGCTTTGCGTGATGCCTATTGGGAATCTATACGACTTGTACGACATCACTTACTCCCACGATTATCGACGGACTATGACTGACCTTTACACCGAAAACCTACACACACATCACAAGTACACAACTATCACACAAGATTTACTGCTTGCTAAAAAAAGGGTATCATATATTTGACTAGGCAAAATTCTATCAATATTATTAAGGAACTACAATTTGAAATAAAAGCAAGGTTTATTTCCTCTTCGGTATCAAAATTCACCACCCGACTAGGCACACAGCATAGTCTTCAAATAAGTCAACCTTATATCTTAAGTCATGAACAACAATAGTCACTTTGATAGGCTTTCTTCAAAAGGTAACACCTATCGAAAAAACATGGATTTTGGGAAATACATACATTATTAAATGATCAATTAAAGTAAGCGTCAAGACATTTTGGCACCATTTCCAAATTATATTTATTATTTCGGAATATCATTATCTTTATCCACATTAAAACTAGGTATATTTTCTTTGGTTGTATTTTTTTAAACAATGCATTGAAATAATCGAAGCAACAAATAGTAAACTGTTCCTTATATTCTCAAATAGCTATTGAATGTATTTATTATGTTATTTAGACTTGGCTTTTACTTGTTCTTTATGAGCTGTCTTCGAAAAGTGCTGTTTACATTATATATGTGAAGTATTTAGGAAAAATAAATGTTTTTTGTTTCTTAAATCTGCTTCGGTTTTGACTTACATATGTAAACTAGGTGATTGTGTTCAACAAGAGGTACTTGAATGGGCGCCTCAAGTTCATTTCGTCGAATAAACGAACAAACCAGTAAGTGGTGTCATCATGACTGAAAATAAGCATTATTTCCGTTTAAATAACTGACCAAAAAGTAACTTAACTCGTGAATATATGTCAACAAAGATCCGGACACCGCATAGTTCACGTTTTTAAGGAATAGAGATTCGCAATTGTGCACGTCCATTTGATTAAATCAATGCAGGTTTTAGGCCTTTACAGACGTCGTCCTTTACAGGTGGTCTCCATCACCAACCCAGAAGTATCATACACACACTTACTTGGCATACATAATAACAGAAAAAAAACAGGTGGTGGTTTTACGCCACTGTTTCGTTAACAAGGCTGTAAAACAAACACTTTCTTTTGCAATATTTTTTCCTAATAAACAGCGAAATTCGTGATAAACATGTTTATATCAATAAACACACACATTCCATCAAATGTCTCCATGGTTAAACGTTGTGTTCATGAATCTTGTACAAAGGGATAGGGCCAATTTATCAAATCACATTACACCTACAAATTTACGTCCCTTTAGTACAAACCGGTAGATTTTTCTATATACGCTTCCAATGCTAGTTTCTTTGGAAAGACTTGTGAAACACTAATTATTTTTTGTATTTTTGTGTAAGACAAAACGTAAATGAGAAAAATATCTCACGAATATCATTCAAATAAATACGTATTATGATCTTTATTTGAGTTGCATATTTCATCTGTTATGTTAAATGATGTATACAACTTTCATAAAACAACATCGATACATGTGTGGCAGAAGACACGCTGAACCGTTTGCTGCTGTTTAGCATGGTGGCAAACACAATCACAACCAAATTCAACTTAAAAGAAGATACTCGCTGATCTATATCACTTGTCTTATTGAATTTTGATTTATGAATCTTGTGAAAAAGGAGAAAACCAACGCCATTCATCACAATGAACATGTTTACGTGCATTTGCTAGAAACCGGTACAAGCTTCTAATTATTGTTTCTTTGGAAAGACTTGTAAGTTAAAGTTTATCTTATTATGTTTTTAACGGAAAAGGTTACTAGAACAAAAACCTCACGAACATCATTAATATTATTTATTATGATCTTTATTTGAATTGCATAAATAACTTTGTATATGAAATAATGTTATTTTTCCAAGCACTAATCAAACCGCATCGACATATATAGTTCAGAAGACACCGGATCGTTTTCTGCTGTTAATCATGAGGGCAAACACAATCCCAATCAAATTCAAATTAAAACTTAATACTCGCTGATCAGTATAACTTATTTTTCAAAAGATAGAACCCAAACAAATTAGGTTATCTAAAATAATGGGAAAGACCTGAGCCCGCGGAAAGTAAAGAAATGTATAGTTCACATATTAAGGTACAACTATTTATCAAATTGTGTCGTAAGAAAATGACTCGCGTATTTCGATTATTTATTTGTCCAATTAACCTTACATATCAGCATGTTGTTTCGCTAAAACAAAATAGAAACAAACAGATCAGTGAAACAATTCGTCAAGAATTGGAAAGTCTCAAAGTCGAGGGAAGTAAAGTAATTTATAGTTCTTATATACAGTGCACATTGTACATGTCTAAATTAAAATTATTCGTGTATTTGTGTTATGTATTGGAACATAAAAAATAACTCATCATTATGTTTCTTAGCTTATCAATAACACAGTTATGGGTCGAGTAGTCCCATTCATGTGTATATGAACTCCGAACAGTTTTTTATAGACCAATATTCCTCTCGCGAGTATTCAATATTCGCACTAAATGTTTTGCGACCAAACTATTTCAGAAAGAAGACTGCGCATGGGCAGACTATTATTCATAACTAAATTTGAATATGGTAATGTATTTTTTATACGACGGATTGACAAACAAATCTTTTAACACTTGCCATAGTTTTTTCTATTTAAATGAACAATGCATATACTGATATTAATTATGAATAATCTCCCCTTAATCCATAGAATCCTCAATACAACAGATAACAACCTTAATTATCCATGGCGAGTGTTACGACGTTGAGGCGACTTTTCCCAAATGATTCTAAAGGGATAATGCATTCATGTCAATAACCTACAGCGAAATCGTTAACCCTTTGCATGCTGGGAAATTTGTCGTCTGCTAAAATGTCGTCTGCTAATTCTAAATTTACCATTTTCTTTTTTCAAAGAATACTATCAGAATAGCAAACAGTTTGAATCCTGATGAGACGCCACGGTCTGTGGCGTCTCATCTGGATCCAAACTGTTTGCAAAGGCCTTCAAAATTCGGTTTCAGCACTGAAAGAGTTAATTAAACTATCCATCAGTCACATAGGTAAGGAAAATGATCAATTACATGCACAAGGAACGCATGGCTTGAAACGGTAATTACATGGATTCAAAGCCAGTTAACTGGCGACACACACCACCTAATCACTACACAAATTAATTTTAAATAACTAGACACAAACTTGTTAATACACATTTAAGCCGCATACCAATTTAATTAAAAGTAATTCCGGAATCTAAATGACATTTTATTTCAATTACTTTAACTTTAAATTAGCAATACAACATTTACTAATATGCCATTAACGTTAATGGAGTACGTTATGATGCAAACATATATGAAGTAATAATGCATATACGGATGTCTTATAACGTATTTTCAAGTCAAGCAAAACATTAGCTCGCATTTCTATGACCAATGCGTTTTTCTTTCTTGTCATATCTTCATCCGCATCATAGACGCTAACCGTGGTAGATCTGTTTATTATTGCGTCTGCTCTATTATTTACGTTCAGCTACGTTGTCGTTTACTTTTAACCAGCACTTTCCTAAACTTAATTTCACGCTATATGGTGCTACCGGTATTTCTCTAAATAAATGAATGAAAGGCGAGCATTAGTTGATGCCCATCGTGCCTTAGAAAGTTACCATTCTGATGTTATTGTAGGCACCCAACAACTGAGAATTTAAATGATAATTAAATTTAAATAGTTTTATACTATTTATTATGGCGTTTGGTGCTTTAAACTTAATTTGTATTTACACTTAAATAATAATTAAATAACCACTTGTTTGGTCCGGCGCTCCTTCAAACCAGTTAAGCTCCACATGGTGTGCAGTGACCGCCTTAGGTGTGATCCCTTTTTATAATTGCGTGTGTGTGCGTGTTTGCTGCATAAATTTGTGTTGTTTATAGTATCTTATGTTTTGTGCTATGAAGCACTCTTGAGTTACAGGTCGTTTGCCTTTAATAAATGACCACGTGTTATAATTATGATGAAGTTCATGTTTGTTTTTATTTGTAAAGTTACAAAACAACTCAAAACAACTTAATTTTGTTGATTTTATTTTTTATTTTATGTCTTTCCACATTTAAAAAATTGTAAAACTGTGCGATCATTCTATTTCGAACATACGAAACATAACAAAAGAAATCATCAAAGGGAACAAATTGAAGCAACACTAACAATTTATCCAGAAAATACGTACTCAAAAGAAGCATTGTCGCAAACAAATCAGCAGCCCCTTATCGGGTTAATGTTGTCGTAGTAAGAACATAATCTTCGTAAGTTTCATTTTCCAAGGTGAGGTTCTCGTTTGTTAAAGCTGAATTTAGATTTTTTGTTTAAAGTTATTTATACAACCATAGCAATTACAATTTTGGTAATACGTAAACACTTAAATGAATTTAGCTCAAGTAATTTTTGAGATAGCGCAGGGTCCAGATTTTTCGGTGGGACAGAGAGACGGACATACATCATTGAAATAACGGCCTTGTTCCCCATACGGCCCCATATGGCCCTCTATTCATATACTGAGTTTCATTAACCTCACGTATTTTTTTTATTTTTTACTTATCGCATGATCCATATATGAGTTTTGAATTATATCCGTAACCATAAATTATGTATCCATAGCAACCACAATGTCTGTCTGTAGAAAAAAAGACACTTAAATAACGTACTGTGCATATTTCCATATACAGTTCTATTATTCTACCTTGATTACTTCATGATCCATGTGTTTATGTTCAATTATTTGTGTAACCTGAGCAACCAAAATTGTGTCTTACGAAAAATGACATAACGTGCATACTCCCCAAATGGCCGTCTGGACACCTGCCAAGTTTCATCAACTTAGCCTGATCACTTTTTTTAGGTTATCGTAGGATCCAAATTCGGATAACAGACGTTCAGATGGAATGACGGACAGACGGACTAACCAGTAGGTAAATCGGTAGGGGACTAATAAGCTCAACTTTAAGGATAAATAAACCATTAGTATAAGTTCACAGATCGACAGAACTGGCGGTTTGTTCACATCAATCAATTGAAAAAGGCTTCCAAATATCCTTCGTACGTAAATAATTTAAAGTTTATAACATATTTTGTTCTTAGGAAATGATCCTGCGTAAGTCCGCAACACTTGATGTACATATATGCGAACATTTTGAATACTCGTTACTGAACATACATTTTTGTAGTGGTAGCCGTACATTCACCTTGACGACGATTTCAAAACAAACTTTCGAAAAATTAGCAATTAAAGGAGGATTCCTGGAAAAAAAAGAGAAACAAACAGACTAACGAGTTAAAAAACATCAAACGTTCGGCCCTTAAAAACGACTTATTTTCTGTTCCTAGCAATTATAAACTCTTTAAATGTATGAACAAGTATGTCGCATCAACTGTTCAAAGGCGGTGCTCCCAATTTTAATAAGTTTATGTTTATAGTTGATGTTCTGTTATCAAAGTAGTATATAAGAAAAAGAATGTATCTCCTGATATAAATTCTGGAGTTTCATTGTTTGCTATATAAAATGGTAGACGTGAACATACTATATGCCATCGAAAGTCTCTTGTGATTTGTTATATTGATGTTTTACAAGCAAAGCGTTAGACCAGCCTACCGTTTGATTTCGTCATGTTCATACGAGCATATTATTACTTTTACAATTGTGCAAGGAGAACCTCCGCCTGTGTGTTTAGAAGGCTGGTAACCAACAACATCCGCTTGAATAACGAATGTGGTTTTCCTAACAGACCGTAAAGCAACAACTTCCCGTTAGCGACCGCTTTGATGATCAGTTGAAATCAGATTGGCAATCTGTCAACATGGAAAAACGATCGTCTCAAATAGTTACCGACGTTATAACGTGTCTTGTTTTGACGTTGCTCTTATACAGCGTGAAAGGAGTGGACATACGGACGCTGAAGATAGGACACTGTTTTCACTCAGACGCCGTGAGAGTCATACAACAAACGACGATTCAAGCTTGTGAAGAAGCCTGTGAAGACCTCTCGATCTGCAAGTCAGTCAGCTACCTTCAGCAGATTTCTGCCTGCTTCTTAAGGATTAACTACTACAAAGAAGATGAGACACCGGACACCCCTCAACGATGTTTCAATTTCAACAAGACAACAACCAAAGACACCAGGCCTCCCAAAGAAGAAACGTTCTGCTTTGCCGAAACTAATATATCAAATGCGAAATTCTATTCGCTTCTACCGGCATACGTGGGGCAGAAAAATAGCCTTTGCTGCGAGGAAGGTTTCTCGGGATTCGGACAATCGTCGCTTACCTGTCAACCAAACGGCAACTTCACGCCGACGGATTTCAGGTGCTTGAAAAACTGTCCGTACCCACCGAAGGAAACAACTACGATGAAGTTGTTGTCATGGAGCCCATATAGATTTATGGAGAACACCACGGCGTTCTATCAATGCCATGAAGGGTTCTACAATCTAACACTGCCGCACAAAGTCTGTGACACACACGGAGAGTGGTCAGAATACGAATGTCTACCAGCTTGCGACTACAAGAATGCCACTGCGATAATGAATGGTAACATTGTACAGAAGAAACCCCGATGGTATACGGTGAACGACACAACACAGTACGCATGCAACGATGGCTATTATTTGTCTCCTGGAAGCCCCACCATCTCCTGTGACATCAAAGGTCAATGGGTGTTTCCCAACATCAGCTGCTACCCTTACTGCACGCAGAAGACCGTTCCTCTCTATGTAAAATGGGGCATTGTGTCGGGAGGCAGCTATACATACACCATGAAAGCGGAGTATCAGTGCAAAGACGGGTATAACTTCGGAAACGACAATAGAAATGTTTCGTGCGGAACTGATGGTAAATGGAAAGAAACGGAAGTGCTTTGCTACCCTTACTGCACACAGGAAACCGTTCCTCCCGTTGTCAACGGTGACGTTAAGCCGGAAGGCAGCTATACATACACCATGAAAGCGGAGTATCAGTGCAAAGACGGGTATTACTTCGGAAACGAGAATAGGAATGTTGAGTGCAAAACTGATAGCACATGGAGACCAACGGTCGTGCTGTGCTATCCATACTGCGACGTCCCTAGCGATCCAGGCAATGGTAGATTAACGGTAAGTCATTTTCGTTATCATGGAAACAAATCAGAAGTACTTATAAAAAAGACAGAGAAAATAAGGTTAGTCTTTAGTACATTTTAGTGTACGTATTCATCTAAGCGTATGTATTAGATTTACCGATTAACATCATCTTGCGGCTTTTCTTCAAATAAAACTATCACAAAAATGTTTTAAGGTATTGCTTGGAACTAAAATGTTATTTATGAACTTAAAAAGTGACGAATTGTCCTTATATAAGGACACGGACGTCTCCGGGTGATAACAAGTTTGCAGCCAGTGTAATTCTTTCCTTAAGATGCTTTCAGAATAACACCAAGAGTTCTACTTATTACAAGTTATACATTTATGGATATTTGGTTTGTCCTATATGACACCAAAGATCGATAAAAGACATTATGATGTTAGGGATGAGTTTGTGGTCACAATTATTGGTATAATTACACTAATATTCAGAGTCAGCATCCTCAGCGTGAGTGTGCTCTAGTGGCTCAGTAAATAACAACTCATATTTTAAAGTATTTTGTATTTCTTGCAGAAACCCACGCACAAATACACGGCCAATGAGGTGTTGGACTATGAATGCTACAGCGGGTACTACAAGAAACCAGACGGCGGCGAACCCAAATGTGGCGTCAGCGGCGAGTGGTTAATCAGACCAGAATGCTACAAGCACTGTGGAGAACCTCCCAGCTACTCATGGGGCAAAACCGTCTTTTTTGGTCAAGGATTGCCGTATACGATACGCAGCCAATACAACTTTGAATGTTATGGGTTTCTTCATTAAGCAGCAGTGGTGGGGGTGATCGCAACGAGTGTAAGATCGACGGACAATGGGCGGACAGAATAGGCTGCTGTGGTTGGGGCTTTAAATACTGTAAAAATGGAGAATGGTGTATCGGTTATCTTTTAAATTGCTAATTCCAGAAGTTAGATACCAGGTAACATGTTCATATTTTTATTTTAAAACGTATGACACAGTTAGCATGTCCACGCTTATTTAATGGTATAAGGTTTGTTACAGTTATCATGTTCATGATTTCTAATGGTTAATCGATAAAAATAGTCAACATATTATTTATTTTACGGATATCGGCTATTATAAGGTTAACATGTCAACGGGTTTTCCTACAAATCAGAAATGAAACAGTTTTCAAATGCATGCTTCTTAATGGATAACAATTGTGGAACATGTATCATGAGTATGCCTTTTTCGTGGATACAAACAAGGTGCGACACAGTAAACCTGCTCATGTTGTTTGTTTTTTAATTGACTCCAAGGGGCAGCATACACGAAAAAAACAACAAATGCAAAAATACAAAGTGAAAAAAGAACTATGATTGATTTGTCCTTACGCTTTATCCGACCGGACTAGTATATGTCTAATTTTTAGATTTTTATGCCCCCGGTAGGGTGGCATATAGCAGTTGAACTGTCCGTCAGTCAGTCAGTCTGTCTTTCAGTCTGTGCGTCCGTCCGAAAACTTTAACATTGGTCATAACTTGATATTTGGCATGCATGTGTATCTCATGGAGCTGCACATTTTGAGTGGTGAAAGGTCAAGGTCAAGGTAATCCTTCAGGGTCAACGGTCAAAAAACAAAATCCAAGGGAAGTAACATGCTTTAAAGGGAGATAATTTCTATACCTGCCAAATGATAAATAGAAATTTTATTTCAAAGCGGCACAGTAGGGGGCATTGTGTTTCTAACAAACACATCTCTTGTTAGTTATAATTGCCCAAAGTAAACCCTACCAGAAATATACAAAACACTTCAATGTAAAACGTAATATGCAAACGCTTTTAAAGTCCTTGACCCCTCATTGCTACGATGAGGAAGAAGTGAAAGAAACGTGCAAAGGAAACAAGTTATTCAAACATTTAAACGGTGGAATATTATATAACGCAGACGCACTTTTTTACTGGTAATGATCAATTATGTCAATGTTTGATAGGTAACATTCACTTTAAGGCACTTTCAACACTTACATTTGTCATAATGTTTCAATTTATTTTCAACGGATAACGTCAACATTTGGAAATGAACAAATAAATCATAATCTAATATCTCCTTCAAAATGTTCTTAGAATTTTATATACGCTTTAATGAATTATTATTAAAGAAGCAAATATAACACTAAATAAAAAGTCACAAACTTACAAATTAAAAAATAATAACTTAAAGCGAAAATCGTTTAACTCATTATCTCAATCGAACACTAACTAAAGAAGAATCCACTCCTGGTTTCTAAGTATCATTAATTTAAAATCATTCCTTTGGTGACAGATTTACTCAAAATCTCTTTGAGAACATATTATATAAATTCAATTGCGATGGAGTGTTCAACCATTTCCGAACACGGGTCAATTCAAATTCCTGTACGCTACAAAGGGTTGAATTTTGTGTCTTAAAAACTATGAAGCACTCGTCTCAATTTTGTTATAGGGCTTTTTTGATGGTAATGTGTGATGTGATACTTTTCTAATACATGTGTCGCTCGTGCGGTACACGCCAGTTGTGTTCAACTACACAGCTGCTTATAAGATCGACCAGTCTGCAATCGTTTTATTGCACGCACACGCCTTTGAAGCATATATATTACAACTCACTATATTTTTTCCGATTATATTGCCCTAAGATATTATTGTTACGCACATGCAAATTTATATCGTTCGCAAACAAGTTTCCATTTACACGTGCAGCATGAGGAAACCATGCCCGCACGTAGTCCATGGCCCGTATTCACCAAACAATTTTTAAACTTAACTCTAAGAATAAATAATAATCTATCAATTGGAATATTCAAGAATTGCTTTAATTTTGAGTCAAACTTGGCATTAACTGCCTCAATCTACATTATTCTTCATGAAGAACATTCGGTTAAGGTTATTATAACCAGTGGTGGTCTTTATATTTTCAAACGCTAGACGTATTTTTCTTGGGTCTAAGTCTTTTCTTTATTCTTTAGTCTAAGAATGGGTTGGTGAAGACTGGCCCAGTATTGTCAGAGCGTCATGGATGATTTTAACGTAACATTGTAGAAAATAAGCGCAAAGAACGTTGCGCAATATTTCAGGTTCTTTTCTTGTCGTTCACTCAGATGGACACGTCGGCTTCAAGTTGATATCTTGAGCCGTTTTTGAGAAATAATTATTATAAAAGTGTTGCATTAGAAGTGCCATGAGTGTACGTGTACTTGGTATTCAGCTGTTTAAGATTTTCTAAGATAATTGCATTTAAGATATCATGTATTGATTTTTGTGTGATTTTAGTTGTTCGAAAAGTATTATTGTCAGTTTGCTGTATTTTACCTGTAAAGGCTGTTCATGTTTAAATCGTAAGCACGTAGAAACCCCTTTCTTCAGAGTTTCCTAAATGCATATAGAACTTGCGGTTGCTTGTGTTTATTTTTGTAAAATATTGTTGTTTTAAGTGATTTTATTAGAAGTTGTGTGAAGTATGAAGAGATTGTTTAAATCTCAGCATATACAAATCTCTGTGAATAGAGTAGAGATGAGTAAATGTTTCATTTCCTTCTCCGTCTGAGCGGATAGAAAGCTACCTAGGACGACGGACAGAGTATTACACTCACCTAGTCAATATATTTCCCCTTGAAGAATTTGGATTGTGCTAGGTAGTGAAATATAAACAATATTATGTGTAAACATTGATGTCAATGGCTAATGCCTGTGTAAAGTGTACATACGTATTACATGTTAAAAGCATTTGTAACGGGGATTTAACTGAGAGAAATTGTCGGGTAAAATAAATCAATATAGTTTAGCACTTTTACAGACATTACTAGGAATGACTGAATAGCTGCCATATCCTTATCCCTTTATAGTTTTTGATAGTTTTTGTTAAAACTATATAGGGATTTACAAGATGTTTAAATTAGTGTGCTTTTGTATGTATGTACCGGTATATCTTATGCTCATTGTCAGCTTTTGTTGTTATAATTATCATTATACCATTTTTGTATTATGATTTGTATTATATCATTCATGCATGCGGAGCTGGGTCAAATAAATCATATACTAACAAAGAAACATGTAACATACGAATTAAAGTTTCGTGTGTTACTCAATTTTAGCTACCACACACGCCGTCCGTGCACGTTCCTTCTTTGCGTACAAAGGAATTTCTGTAAGAAACATTCTAAATATAGAAATAAATATACTAGACATCCCTCATTTTTGAAATAAATTGATCCAAATTTAGAAGGATGGGAGAGTCCACTAGGCATAAATGGCTTAAGACACACGCACAGCTCTGCAACTAAACTCCCAAACAACACCACCATAATTCACGCCTCATGGTCAATCTCAATGTCTGTTTTCGATTCATATTTAGCTTTTTAAACCATAAAATAAGACAAACCCGCCAATTCTCACAAAACGTTGCCAATAAAGTTCTATTACAAAGCATTAGTAAATAACATTTGATATTAAACGTCAAATACCGGTAGTCAAAACACAATAACCAGACCGTTTAAAGAGAATATTTATCTATTTATTGTAATAACGATAAACCAAAAGGTGACGGTTTTAATATGTGTGTCGTTGCTTACTATGTGCTGCAAGTCTTATATTTCAATGTCAATTTGTGTATGTATTCGATTTCGGTATGTCTTTGATATTTGTTTCCTTGTATTGAAGTATTCTCTATGTACACTTTTTCATTGTCAATTTTTGTATTTACTTTTTTTTTTACATGTCTGCACTTGTATTTTTATAATATTCAATTAATGAATTCTGCATGTATTTTATTCCACAGACTATTTGTGTATGTATTATATTTTTGAATGTGTTTGCTAGTTGTTTTATTTTCTTCTAATAATGAATGCTGCGTGTATTATATTTCACTGTCAATTTGTGTATTTACTAGATTATTAAACTTCTTGACATGTATTTTTATGTTCTTTTTTAAATGAAGTCTGCATGTATCATATTTCACTGTCAATTTTTGTATGTACTCGATTTTTAAATGTATGTACTTGTAGTTTTATATTCTTTTCATTAATGATTGCTGCATGTATTATTTTTCACTGTTTATTTGTACATGCACTTATTATGCCCCCAGGAGGCTGGCATATAGCAGTTAAACTGTCAGTCCGTCTGTCTGTCCGTCCGCCCGTAAACTTTAGCATTGGCCATAACTTCTGCAATATTGAAGATAGCAACTTGATATTTGGCATGCATGTGTATCTCATGGAGCTGCACGTTTGGGTGCTGAAAGGTCAAGGTCAAGGTCATTCTTCAAGATCAAAGGTCAAAAAACAAAATCCAAGGCAAGCAACAAGCTTTAAAGGGAGATAATTTATATTTATCATTTGGCAGGTACAGATCATTTAAACAAGGGAAGTAAAAATTGTTAAAGGGATATAATCAAAAAAATGTTTGTTTTTAATTCAAAGCGGCGCAGTAGGGGGCATTGTGTTTCTAACAAACACACCTCTTTTTTTTTTAAATGTAATTGCTAGTTGTTGTGTACTGCCCTATAAATGAATGCTGCATACATACTATTTCAATGTCAGTTTGTTTATGTACTCAATTTTTGCATGTCTTTGTTGATTGTTATATGTTGTACTATGCACAAATGTTAAAAATAAACGGAAACCTTTTTCTATAGGAACTAAACAACGCCTGATAATCTGTGCCCTATAAATGAATGCTGCATACATAATATTTCAATGTCAGTTTGTTTATGTACTAGATTTTTGCATGTCTTTGTTGATTGTTATATGTTGTACTATGCACAAATGTTAAAAAAAAACGGAAACCTTTTTTATAGGAACTAAACAACGCCTTATAAACTGTGCCCTATAAATGAATGCTGCATACATACTATTTCAATGTCAGTTTGTTTATGTACTAGATTTTTGCATGTCTTTGTTGATTGTTATATGGTGTACTATGCACAAATGTAAAAACAAAAAAAACGGAAACTTTTTTTTTATATGAACTAAACAACGCCTGATAAACTGTGCCATATAAATGAATGCTGCATACATAATATTTCACTGGCAGTTTGTTTATGTACTAGATTTTTGCATGTCTTTGTTGATTGTTATATGTTGTACCATTTATAGGAACTAAACAACGCCTGATAAATCTTACCAACCACTCGAAGACCAACAGTACAAAAACTTAACAAACATGCCCTACACTGAAATAGTCTTTTTGGTGCTAAAACACACAAAACACGGTAAATCTCACTAGATCAATATTTCAGATCTTTTAACAAAGAAGACAAGTCTAGCCCTTGCAATCATATTTATGCAATAACTCACTCACATATATCACACATCCGAAATCCTATCAATGTATACATATACTGGCAATTTTAGCACTAATACAACTTAATCATTGCAACCAACAAATCGAATTAAATGAAATTTGTGGGGATTTTGGTACGTAAATAAATACATGATTAATTAAATTCAGCGTAAAGACATTTTGTTCGTATTTTACAAATTATTTTCATCATTTCGAACTATTATTCTTTACATTTTATTTTGCATTTTTGCATTTTTTAATTTACCATATAATTTTCAATTTATTATATTTATCAAATATCATTAATTATATTTATAAGACTGGAGTTTCCCACGCTTCTTTAACTCGTTTAATTAAATCAATTGTCTCTCTCTACAATAACTATAATATATATTTTCTTTAGATGTTTGGAAACAATTTATTGAAATAAACTGCAGTTAGCAACAAAAGGTAAACTGTTGCGTTCATTTTAAGATAGCTGTTGACTGTAATTGTTCAGTTATTTAGACTTGGCTAGTATTTGTTCTTTATGGTCTGTCTTCAAAGAGTGCTGTTAACATTATGAATGTTAAATATTTAGGAAAAAATAAATGTTGTTTGTTTCTTTAGACTGGTTCTGTTTTGACTTTGTTTATGGTTAGACTTTGTTATTGCGTAACAAAAGGTGTGCCCTACTATGCCCCTTCATTTCATTTCATCGAATTAACAAACCAACCAGTAAGTGGTGTAATCCTGACCGGCAATAAGCATTATTTCCTTTAATATTACTTCCCAAAAGACTGCCAAACTCGCAACAGTCCCGAACGCCTTTACAAATAGCGCAGTGGTTGGAACACACGCTTCTCTCCTTGGCGACCAGGGTTAAACCCTGCTCCCGCCGCAATCGAACTTGGTTACTGTTCACCATACCGGACAGTTATGGTTATCTCCGGATCCTCTGGCTTACCCACGAAGCAAAAAACAAATACATTGAATTTTATGCATTTCAGTAATACAATATAATAGATGGCAAATGTGCAGATATAATTCAAATTTCGTCCCAACTTTCGTGAGTCTAGAAAGTTATTTTGCAGGAGTGCTGGGGCACACTCTGGGTTCTCACATAATGCAATCTCAGACACGGATGGATCTTAAAAAACATTGAATTATAAACGTGACCGGTTCATTATCGTAAGAGAACGAGGCCGCACGTAACAGTATATGTTTGTCTAAAGCAGATTCAAATATCTGTGCGCATGGAAAAACGATCGTCTTTGATAGTTACCGCCGTTATAACGTGTCTTGTTTCGACGTTGCTCTTATACAGCGTGAAAGGAGTGGACATACGGACGCTGAAGATAGGACACTGTTTTCACTCAGACGCCGTGAACGTCATACAACAAACGACGATCCTAGCTTGTGAAGCAGCCTGCGAAGAACTCTCGATCTACAAGTCAGTCAGCTGCCTACAGCAAAATTTCTGCCTGCTTCTTGAGGGTCAACTACTACAAAAAAGATGTGACACCGGACACACCTCAACGATGTTTCAATTTCAACAGGACAGCAGCCAAAGACACCAGACCTCCCAAAGAAGAAACGTTCTGCTTTGCCGAAACTTATATATCAAATGCGAAATTCTTTTCGGCTTTACCGGCATTCGTGGGACATAAAAATTGCCTATGCTGCGAGGAAGGTTTCACGGGATTTGGACAACCTTCGTTGACCTGTCAACCAAACGGCACCTTTACGCCGACGGATTTCAGGTGCTTGAAAAACTGCCCGTACCCACCGAAGGAAACGACCACGATGAAGTTGTTGTCATTTAATCGTCAATAATTGTTTATGTATTACATGTTTTCATGTAGTGGCTTGTTAATTTATGTTCTTCTAATATCAATGCTGCATGTATTATATTTCATTGTCAATTTGTGTATGTTTAAGATGTATGTATGTCGTTGCTGGTTGTTCTATGCTTTTCTATGCATGAGTGTAAACAAAAACTCTTTTTAAGGCGCTATTTTTTGCATTCGTAAAACACACCATAATGCCGTATAACAAACTTCTAAACCGTTTTTCTCACAGCATAACAACATCTGATATATTTAAATAAACGCAATAAGACCAACACCACAACTGCCCACCATACATTCCCTCAACTAAAAAAGTCTTCTAAGTCATAAACACACACAAAACCCTTTCTATCACTCTAAATTTATATTTCAAATCTATTTTAAACACGACAAGCCTAGCCATTGCAATCACATTTAGGCAAGTGCCATTTCAGATATATCATAGGTTCAAAACTTAAAGCAAGGAACAGCTTCACTGGAATATTTGTTAATTGAAAACATAACACAGAAAACATACAAAAATTTTCGTTACATAAATCTCAATAATAACTACAATCATGTCATGCTTTAATTCAATTACAAGTTTTATATATTGTATTAATAATGTTCTAAACGTTGGAGTTCCAACTCTTCATAAACTTATTTAATTAAATCCATCATCTTTACATTAAAAAGTATGTTTATTTTCTTTGGTTGATTTTTTGGAAACTATGTATTATATAAATTGCAGTTAACAACCATTAGCAAACTGTTTCTTTCATTCCGAGATGGCTTATGACTGTATTTGTTAAGTTATTTAGAATTGGCTTGTACTTGTTGTTTATGATTGTTCTTCTAAAAGTGCTGAACAAGTTATTTATGTCAAGTATTTAGGAAAAATTAATGTTTGTTTCTTAAATCTGCTTCGGTTTTGACTTACATATTTAGACAAGGTGATTGTGTTCAACAAGGCGTACCTTACTGGGCCCCTCAAGTTAATTTCGTCGAATAAACGAACAAACCAGTACGTGGTGTCATCCTGACTGAAAAGTAAGCAATATTGCTTGTTTTAAATAACTGACCAAAAACTGTATAACTCGCAACTGTCCCGAAAGCCTGTATGATTAGCGCAGTGGTTGAAACACCCGCTTCTCACCTTGGCGACCTGGGTTAAATCCCTTCTCCCGCGCTACATGTGAGTTTGGTAAGTGGTCACAATGCCGCACATTTATAGTTTTCTCCGGGTCCACGACTTCCCCCACAGCGAAATGCTAAACCAATTTTCAATCACATTCAGTAAATAAAAAAGAGATGGAAATTGCAGCTATAATTAAAAATTTGCCCAAATGTATGTGAGTCTAGAAATTAGTATGGTAAGAGTGATGGAACACACTCAGGGTCCTCACATTATGCAGCCTCAGGCGCGGATGCTACATTATATGTGTGTCTAAATCAGATTCCAATCTCTATTATATGTTAATTGAATATTTACGTGCATATTTAAGCTAGTTTCGTTGTGTGTGATTATGCGTTTAAGTGTGCAGTTGATTATGCAGTTTTATGCTGTTTGTTTTGCAAATCGAAGCCTATGGTGGTTGATAAACGTAAACGGTTTCGACACAATCGACACCTAACGTGTACATCGAAAATAAATAAGGTGAGAATTGCTTAATATTTATTAAACGTTTAGTTTTCTTCGCTCTCACGATGCAATACATATATTTTCAAATGATTTGTGTACTGAGACTAAAAAGGTCAACGCTACAAATATGAACAGTCAGTACATTTATTTCACACTATTGAATGTGTTGTCAGTTTGATTCAGCAATTATGACAAACAATATTATCTGGAAAAAATATATTTAGAAAACCATTTATAGATTTGTTCGTTTACTTGCTATCAACAAATCTGGACTAGTATAATGAAATATGGTATTAAATGCGATGTCGTGTCAGATTCTATAATTCATACCAACCATTATATTTTATCAATGTCCAATAAATAAAACTTGACATGTCAAAAACGTCATTTTTATGGATGTTAAGAACGTTAAATGGTGTTCCAGACATTGAGTAATTTTTAATGTAGAATATCAGGTTATAAAAATCTAGTATTTACTTGATATTCGAAAGGATAGCGAACGCCTTATTTTTTTTAATAATTAGTAAAACGTGTGTTATAAAATTTCAGAAAATTCTTAAAAATACACATAACAAAATATGTAGCGTGTGTCTTGCGTATGTATATTGGCAAAAAGGTATCTGTGAATTACATTCGTTTTATTTTCAAACTGGTCATAAATCTTGTACAAAAGGAGCAAGCCAATGTCAAAAACCACATTAAACCTACAAGTTTACGTCCCTATAAAACCGGTAATTTCTTTTTCAACTTTCAATGCCAGTTTCTTTTGTAAGAGAAAGATAAACGAATTATTTTTGTATTATTTTAAGGACAAGTAACAGAATTCAAATATCACACGGGTATCATTTAAACTATGTATTATGATCTTGATTCGAGTTGCAATTTTCATTTTTATGTTAATATTTCATTTTTTATGTAAAATAATGTATACAACTCGAATCAAACAACATGGATACATGATTTGCAGAAGATACAACGAACCGTTTGCTACTGTTAAGCATTAATTCAAACGCAATCACAATAAATTTTAAATTCAAACATGAAACTCGATTATCTTTATGACTTTTTTTTAAATTTTGTTTTATGAATTTTGTGTTGGAGAAAACCAACATCATTCATCATATTAAACTTACAAGTTTACGTCCTTTTCTAGAAACCGGTACATGCTTCTAATAATTGTTTCTTTTGAAAGATTTGAAAGTTAACTTATAATGTTTTATACCGAAACGTTACTAGAAAAAAAACTCACGAATACCAGCAATAGTATGTATCATTGGCTTCATTTAAATTGGATATACATTTTTTATATGAAATAAAGTTATTGTTTAAAGCACTTACAAACAGCATCAATACATGTTTGTCAGATGACACGCTGAGCCGTTTGCTGCTGTTAAGGATGATGTCAAACACAATCACAAGCAAATTTAATCCACACAAGATACTCGCTGAACTGTTGTTTTTTTTTATTTTAAATAAACACAAACAAACAAATATCTAGCGCTGTTAAACGATAAGTCATAAAGGGGAAATTCCCGAACCCGAGAAAAGTAAAGTTAAGCAATCATATAAATTACACAAATCATGTCTGAATGAAAATTATTCGCGTATTTTCGTTATTCATTGGTCCATAAACATTTTTGTTTATTATATGTTGCATAGGTTCTCAAAAACACAGCTATGACTCTGGTATTTCAATAACTTTTCATACGACTTCTAAAGAATATAGACGAAAATATTCTCCCTAGTATTTTCCAGGCTATTAAATACTTTTTAAATGAATCAGAAATGGTTTTGAAATCATCACTGCTATGCAGCAAAAAAAAAATGGCCATCCAACGGATTCCAATGATGTTCACCCAACGTGCCTCTTTTAATGTTAATTAGCAAGTATTGTTCCAATTTAATGAACAATGATTTTTCTGATATTAACCCGCAATGATGGCGCCTTGATCCGTGGAATTCTTGATTCAACACATTCAATAATTATTGTTCCATGACGAGCATGAAGACCGCACACACGATGGGGCGACTTTGCATACTGATATTTTATATGATGTTAATAGAACTATAGATAATTTAGAACAAGGTTTTAGAACCCAATATGATATTGATAAAGCATATGACAGTTGGTGTGATATTTTAAAAATGTCTATGTACTCTAATATACCGTATAAAACTATACAGATTAAGTCTGATTCTTGTTCAAGAAAATACAAGCCAGGTAAACCTTGGTGGAATGACCAGTTAACAACTATGTGGGATAACTTGTCACAAGCTGAAAAGCGCTGGCTACGCTGTAACAGTAAAAGTGATAAAGTTTATTTTAAAGCAGAATTTGTTAAACTTCGCAAAATATTTGATACAGAGGTACAGAAGTCTAAGAGGCGTCATTGGTATAATATCCAGAATGATTTACTTAACGAGTGCAATGTGGATCAATCCAGGTTTTGGAAGTCAATTGGCAGGATCGGTATTGGACAGTCTAATACAAAGAAGATTCCTAACGAGGTTATACTAGATGACGGCTCTTTGTCTTCTGATGNTGAAGTGTGTGTATATATACAATTGTAATCATACATTCATATACAACACATATAGGTTTATTTTTCAATATTTTTTATATCAAACCTAACTTACACATACACACTGAATAATATAAGCATGTTTATATTCTATCTATTGTATTTTGCACATAAGAAGGATAAGTAAAGTGCTGAACTCCAAAATGTATAATACACTTAAAATGTAGACTTTACAAAATACAGATGTGATAAACAATATTTATATTAAGTGTTAATAATAAATTTATACGAGATGTATTTTATTTTTTACAAGGAACATATCTTTCAATTATTCATATGTTTTACATCGCGCCATTTTACATACAGTGTTCAATTACTAATCTTGGAAATTAAATTGTGTTTTAAGCATATACTGTTCATGGCTTCCGTGATGCACGCCCATATTGCGGTGTTGGTGAACCTCACTTGCAACTCTTATTTGATGAATATGGCAAACACGTCGGCTTTCGAGATTCCTGAAAAAGAATCAAAAGACATTAAGTAAGACAATAAAGACTGTATGTTTAGGTATGCTTGTACGATGGGAAAATTGGCGGTTGGGCGGTCGACGGCATTAAACTGAGTTTTCCTGTAGAAATCTTTAGTTTTGCCATGTGTATAATCAATTGATAAACAAAAAAATGTCGCTCCATGTGTTTCTGTAGATACATTTCTTACTTGATATTGTAATATATGTTAAAAAATGATCATATGTATTTGTAAACGAATAACTTAAAAACATATCTCGTTATCGTTTTAATAGATATCCGATACTTACGAAACCAGAACCCTAAAATTATTTGTGTAGTATTCGATTCACGCGTGAAGTGTTAGCATTCATGTTTTCGTTTAATTCTGGCATAAGGTTTGGCTAGACGTCAAAGTGGTCTTCTTTTTCCATCATGTTATGGTTATAGTTGGTGTTTTCTTTATAAATGCAATGGACAGTAACAATAATTTCTGGAGGTTCATAAATATCATAGACAGTATACATTCATATGAGATTGCTTACAAGAGAAAATCATTCAACGAATTTCCAAATGTTACATTCGTCAAACTTTGGAAACATTGCAAAATATTGGCCGTTTTCGAGTTATGGAAATATTGGGCAAAGGACATACTTCAAAAAAGGTCACATTACACAATATTTAACTAATTTGGAAGTGTTAAAAAATTAAAGATTGGTAACATTGCAAAGTATTTAAATAATTTGGAAAAAAAGACAATTATAGTAGATTGGTAAGATTGGTAAGATTTCAAAGTATTTAAATAATATGGAAGTGGAAACAATCACATCGATTACATTACAAAGCATTTACACAACTTGATGAAGAGGACATTTAAGACAGACGGGTTACATTGAGAATCATTAAGATACTTTAAAAGTGGACATTTAAACACGGATTGATGAGTAGTTTAATACTTTGACATTTAAAATTAGGGTTTTGTTATATTGCAAAGTATGTGAATGGTGTGGAGTTCCATCATATATTGGTAGCGACGAAGAATGCTCAGTAGAGGTTGATTATAATTGATACATATGCATTTAAATTATAATTGGAGAAATACAGTAGAAATATGTATCACTGCAAAATATCAAAATGATATTTGTCATTAATTTCATAAAAGTCACATTTTATGGTATTAAAACACTTTTGCAAATGACGCTAATCAGAAATTAAAAACACTTTCAAATAATAAAAGATGTCATAAAAAATATCAAAAAAGTAGTTTCTTAATGATAGGTCTCGTTAAACATATAATAAAGAACGTGGCACAGGTCGCTCACCTGATCGATGTCTGATTGCAAAACATTTTACAAAGGAGTTACCTTCCATTGTATGCGGTGCACCATGGTCGTCACCAGCGGCGAACAGGAACTGCGGGTAGCTGGCCTGAGCGTCGTACGTACAAATATGACGACCCTGCTCTCCTATAACCGCCATGAAAATGCGATCGTTCAGGCAGCCATTGTAAGAGTTGATGATGAAAAACTGACGTTTGTCTTCACTGCAAAAAAAAAACACATAAAAAAAAATGTTACCACTATAGACGCCACATTTGTGACTAACTCTAAACTAAACTTGGTACAAATGTTTATGTTGATAATATGTTGGCCAAATTCAAATCAGGATTATGTGTGTCCAAAACTATATAATCAAGTCAAATCTTTAAAAGCCTGGTTAATACTTTTACAGGCACATCATTTTGGACTCAGTATTTATGAAACCTGGTCACAATTTTTATCCAGATAAGTAGTTCTATGTTCAATATAAAGAAGTGAAACTCCAGAAGCACCAGCAGTATTGCATTTCTGTCATACTCGCCTTCGTGGTCCTTTATTTATGGCAATGAACCAATTGCCAAAACGGTACAGTATGGCACAAAACGAAACAACATATACACAAAGTAGAATAAAGCTGTGGTCACCGCCTTGCTAAGCACTGGGGGTTTAAACCAGTAACAATTGGCCCAGCAATATTCCTGATACATATAAGTGTTCACAAGCTATGCCAAGCAATGATGTCCCCTACCGACTCCACCATTGTCAGATTTTATTTTAAAACATATTTGTTGCCATAACAACCAGAATTTTTGACGTAGGAACAAAATGAAATGACGTGCATAATGTCCATATTGCCATCTGTCCATGTTTCAAGTTTCATGAAAAAAAAAAATGAAGAACTTTTAAAGTTATCGCAGGATCCAGAATAGTGTGACAGACAGACTGACGGACTGACGGACGGACGGACGGACGGACGGACGGACGGACGGACGGACGGACAGAGCGCAAACCATAAGTCCCCTCCGGTGAAACCGGAAGGGGGCAATAAAATTTAACCTCATAGCATTGCAACTCAAATAAAACAGTAATAAAAGGGAATTTAAAAGCATTCAATTTAATTACTATTCAATTACTCAATGGTAGGAAGGAGATCAGAGCAACAGAAATACAACTTTTTGAGGAACGATGAAATGAAATTACTAACACGCATCAACTACATCCCTTCGTGTTACAAAAAGATATAAGAATATAGCATCATATAGTTAATAGTTCAGATCATCATCGCGCACCTACAGGAAGAAGCAGTAATATTGGGTGTAAAAGATCCAAATTACCTACTTGGTTGTTTATGTGACAGTAATATACAAAATTGCAAATTAAAATTATTGTAATAACTAAACAGATTAACCGTATGGACTGAGGCGATAATGTAATCAAAATGAAAATTCTACTAGCAATGATAAAAAAGGGGGGCTGCGTGATCTACACACGCTTATATTATTCAAAATAAATAAAACGAAGCTTAAAATTAAATCGATCAAGAAACTACCATAAGAGAAAAAAAAATGTGCAAGTTGTTCGAATGACGTATTTAGGAGCGATGACACGATGACGTCACCATGTAGTAACGAAGTCAAATATAATTAAAAATAGACAAAGAGAGACCAAAAACATGGTCAATACTTGTACAGGCACCTTTAGGACTCAGAATTTATGAAACCTAGTCACAGTTTTTATCCAGAAAAGTAGTTCTAGGTTCAAGTTCAAATAAAAGCAAAGAGAGACCAAAACTCTGGTCAATACTTTAACAGTACATTTATGACTCAGTAGTAATGAACCTGGTCACAATTTGTATCCAGACAATTTCTATGTTCAAGTTCAAGGGCAAAGAGTGATCAAAAACTAGGAACCCAATTTGAAAACATCTCAGAAAAACTTGTAAATACTCTAAAGCCGTGACCTCATTACGATAGAACTACAAATATCGCAAGCTACTTTGAAATCACTAACCCCTCCACTGAAAAGTACTGATATGTCTTGGTTGCTATGGTGCTCCAAGAGGAGGCAAGGATCTTCTCCTTTCTGAACCAGCTTGTGACAGTGGATCCTTGGCCATCAAACACGATGTACTTCTCCGTGTTGCCCTTGAAAAGCGCCACCTTCACCTGTAAATATACATGTGCAGTGTAAGAATGTTTTCATTAAACTAGAAACAATAGTTTGAAATTAAATTTAAATAAACTGGAATAAAAGGCAATTTAAGTGAGGAATTGTTACGAATATCCGGATATCTGGATATTAAGATACTGGTCAAGTATTCGGAAAGTAAAAGAGAATATTGAGAGAAAAAACATATGTGTATGTACAGTGATGAGAGGGCGGTCTAGAAACACCTGGCGTCGAGACCTGTGTGCAGATGCGAATCATATGGGTATTTGGTACAGCTTGAGAGATTCGCCCAGATCCGAGACTCCTGGACGAGACCACAGGCGAAGATGATAAGATGAGATGAGTTGTGCACGATTTGTTCCTTATCGTTTATTTTGACGTTAATCTGTATACCAGACCTCGTTGACAGACTGACATAAATTTGGTAATTGTTGTTTGCTTAATTGTTCATTGTTATTGCCCGTGGCAATACAACATTACTTTGGTGGTACTGGTCTAGTTGACTTATTGTCCACTTGCGTCCCTGTGTTTTGTTTAATGGCCATTTCTTCGTGATAATTGCCACTAATTGGCTACCTGGGATCAACTAACGTGTTCAAAAGTTAAAACATTTTCTATGTTCAATCTGTTCAATTAAATGGGTTTTTTTTCAATCGGTAAACCAATATGTATCTGTAATGTAACACCGTACAAACAAACATATGTATTTCATTTATGTTCTATAAACAATCAATGCGTTTCGGAAGTATGTAATGATAAAAAAATAATGATTACGTTGTGTTTTTTTTCATTATAAAAGAAACTTACCTTGATGCATATATTAAGCTGGAGAAGTGAACGCACGTGCCAAAAATATGTAATTCTGTATACCAGATGATAGCCTTACTTTTATCTTTTACATTGAGGTTGATTATAACTCGGATGCGTTCGATCGACCACGGAATAATAAATACTCAGAATGATTTAATCGTTTTGGGAAAACACTTATTGGGCTGTGTTGCACTTTTGATATGCATATTTTAAATGGACGTTGTTATGACGATATGCTTGTAAAGTACACATACCTTACTTAAAATGGTACTAATTTTGTTGATTATTATATTATATCCATATAACGTTTAAATGTAATATATTTAACTGTTATACATTGTAATATGTTTTCTTATTACTGTATGCTGTATTTTGGGCCGGTGGCCTTTTTTACAATAAACTCTTGTACTGTCGTGTCGTTTTCCTTGTTGAGATTTTGATGCTAGCAATAGTCTATTCGTTTTAATAATGCTTTAGGTCACTGTGATATTGTCAATAGCTTCTTAAAATAATTTAAAATCAATAAAAGCAATGCACTTGATGGTTGGCTTCCACGGAGGTGATCTTCTTGAAAAGATTAAGGCCAAATGAGCGCGATTATTCAGTTGATGATATTTATGTCATACTTTTTTTATAAACCGTGACAACAAACAGCATACATACACATTATTTGTTAAGTTGAAATATACATATTTGCGTTATCTTTTAAATAACTATAATTACTAAAACAAACTCCAACGACCAAGCATGCATAAACCACCAAATAGATTTTATGCGTTTATTGCTCGATGTTTACATTATTGCAATTATTGGTGTAATTTTAGTTCCATACACCTGTTTATAATGGGTTTCTATGCGTTTTTTGTACGCAAACACATAGGAAATGTCCATTAAAACAAGAAACATGCACCACAATATTATTGAATGTCCCTAGAATTCTGCTTCATAATTTCGACGTCGTTTCTTGTCCTACAATCACATATCCGGCTTATTCCAATTAGCAAGGCAGATCCAAGCGTTGCACCGTAAAAATATGTCGTGTGATACACAGTACGGGAATAATTTATTTAAAAGCCATTCACACGGCTTCACAAAGTTATTGTTTCGCTCGGTTAGTTCAAGACTGTGCCATTTTACTTTTTTATTTTTTCGAATATATCACATTGTACCGTTTAATGAAGTTGTATTTAATGATAACCATGGAGATTTGCATACTTGTTGACATTTATAATGACACGCTTTTGGAAGAAATATGTAATTAATAATTTCACATAAATCTCTGCCATCACAATCAAATCCTGGGAAGCATTTTATTTTTTTGTTTGAGCATAATATTATGAAAATTAATATCATTTTCTTTTATATTTTGAAAATAATGTATAAATTAAGTTTTTAAAAACCTGATTTAAAAAAAAAGTAAAAATAACGAAGGGAAAATTATTGAAACACGTGGCTCGGCTATCATCACGTAGTTTGTTATAACGGCAGGGATTTGATCGAGCTATGCTGATTCCAGCAAAAAAATTCTGCGCGGAGGTTGAGTGTTCGTATGTATAAAAGTAAAAGGATGTGAATCTTTAGTCCGCCCTGTTTGCAGCGTAAAACATACAAAATTGAGTTTTCGTGACGTCATCACGACAAATCAATTTAAAATAACGTCGACTTCATTCATTAACATTGAGTGAATAATCGATGTGAAATCATGTGTGATATTAAATACTGTAAAAATTAATATGATAATAAAAGAAAAACAAAATTAATTTAACGTTTACATTTTGATGAACTTAAATTTAAAAAGTATGAGTTTTACTGCACCACATAATGCAGAAAAATATCACAGTTAAGCAAATGCATTTAACTAAATAATTTTTAGTTATTTCCAGAACTTCTTTCGCAAAATTAGGATCCGCCCATGGTTTGTTGCAGAATATACCACACTTATTATCCTTCTTTTTTTTCTAAAGAAACATGATGCGGGTCGTGGAAGAATATGATTTAAATCTGGATTTAGTGGATATATGGTAATCAATATCTGTTCTTGAAATTCAATGCAGCAAAACCCGATGGTATTTTGCTAAACTTGTTTTAGATTTGAGTTTAGTGAATAATTGGGAATCAATATACACTTGTTTTACAAATTCGATACGGCTAATTGTGATTCCATGTTTGACATCTCATTATTCGATATCCGCGCGGGATGGTACGAGACAATGTGAGCCATGATTTCATCAATATATAATGAAGCGACGCAAACACATGTTTAAATGATCCATTTAAGTAAGTGTGCGCGCATAATCAATTGCGTATCAACTTGCAATATACCTTGTTAATTCATAACTATACATTGTCTAAATATAACAAATGCACTGTCTTCCATTGTATATGTTTGTTAATATATGTTGTTGTTTTTTTTACAAAATTAATCATTTGAAATCGAATTTCCTTTATGATCTTCTTTATATGTCTAACAGATGTGCAAGTTTTTATGATGTATATAATCGTTTAACACTTTCAGATTTGTTGGACCATCGTCTCTCTTCACTCTTTTAGAGTGGTTTTATGTGTGTGTATTTATTAAATGAATATATATATTGACTGATTTTGTTCTGATTTACTGTGTTTTTATGTACAACCGTGAGACGTTAATGAACTATTTTGTCTGTCTGTCTGTCGATAGACTGAGCGAATAATCCACGTCAAATATTAGTTTAATTTCCATTTTTCATTGCATATTGTGTGTTTGCTGTTTAGAATCATAGCATAAACCTGCTAGGACCGGTTTAGCAGTTTATAAGTATGGTATGCTATCGCATCATGTAAAAAAAACTAATTAATTAACTGACATCTAAAATATTTTTTTTAATACAGAACTCGTGTCGGATATCAAAAACACAATAGGTTCGTGTTTCTTACTGCGATATGAGTATACAAATATGCCATTAAACATTTCAAACGACGTTAAACGATGCTAATGTATATTGTTAGGAATATATTTCTTTATTATTTTCAATCACGCTTAAAAGCCCCGTATTATGTCCATCACTCATATAAAACATGTCTCTGAATTACTCGTATATATATATCACGTATTTCAATTACTCAAATATATCATGCCTTACAATTATTCTTATATTTAACACGAATTTAAATTACCCTTATTTTACACGAATCTCAGGAACCCTAATGCAGTGTTTTAAAAAAAAGGATGTTTTGTGCTTACTCTAAACATTTTAGTATAAATGAACGTTAACAATATTTTCACAGAAAACAACATAATACTGGTATTCAATTTGTGTTATGTTAAATACCCTAATCTACGTCATGATGTGTATAAGAAGTCACAATTAGATATGTATTTCGTTAGTAAATGTTGCTGAAATATAATTAACAATATCGAATCACACACGTTGGAGATATCAGCTTCTCTGGACTTTCAACCCGAAATGCTATGAAACATACATTTAAGACCTAAAACTTATTTGTTTAGGCTGATAATTTTAAGTGCTTTGTCCGCATCTGGATTGCTTAATCTAAAACACTTGTTCATGCAGTTTTAAATATACATCATGACTGTCTGAAAACAACACGGAACAAGGTATTACCTCGCGGATATCCATCTTGTCCCATCCAGTAACGAGCGGGTGTCGATAATGTTTCGAGCATGACGTCACACTCAACTCTGTGCATGTGACGTCATCAGTTGTGACGTTATTCCCTGTGATCCAAGCGTCTTTGACGTCGATGCCTATCCCCGGAGTAGCGCGAAATACCAGGGTCCAATCTGAAAACCAAACCAAGGCAATAACTCAATATACCTCAGAATATTGTAGAACACTTCCAGGAATAACTAGATGAATAGAAAGTGCCAAAAAACTATGTCTTTTACATTAATGCATTTGAGTTTTATTTGAACAAAACTTCTTTTCTTTTATCTAAAGTTAACACTATATATTAATGTTTAACGGTGTAAAACACACACAATTTAAAAATTGCTAAAAACTTTTCTTTTTTATTTTTGGAAATGACTTATGTCTACCTGTATGAAACAACACCTATATGCGTATGTAGATATGATGGTAATTGTATGCAATGCGACAATATAAAGTGAACGCACCATTCAGAAAATATGCAATGGATGTGGCGTCCGGTGTCTGGTATGCCGCCACCGCTGCCAATGGTACGTAGGACAACTGGCATTCCCTCGATGACTTCCGGTAGTTAACGCTTGCGCAAAACGGATCCCGTCCACATGTCTTGCAACAGTCAAATACTGACGGCGACGTAATTGTTCTGTACGTCGACGTTAGCGCGACAGATTGGAGTCCCTGGAAGTATCTCTGTGTCTGCCCCCAACATTCGACGATCATCAGTGCGCACATGAGCAACACTCGTCCCGTAGCAGACATTGGTGAACACTATAAACCCTTTCAGCGAAAAAGAATGTTGAAATTTACCACAAAAATGCTTACAACTGATAGACGGAACACAGAAAAACAATAAACATATAAGTGTTATATCCAAAAAGAAAACAGGTCTGTCAACATTTACTACACAAGTAATCAGACGCGCATTCCAGTTACCTTAACGATGCGTGGTGATTTTCCCAATATCAATGATCACGATTAAAAAGACCATTGACTCTATAATGCCATTCATTCAACACAGAACCAGCAAGCCATGACTTATTACAATAATTACAACATAAATGAGAACGCGCTAGAACTATCTGGTCAGCACAAAATAAAACATTGCAATACGATCCTTTTATAGAACGTCCTATATAATTATTAGCTAGATACACATTGGAACAGTCATATGTAGAAATAAACATTAAGCTATAGCTGCCACATCACACAAAAAGCGGGAAACTTTATTACATCATGCGGTGCTTTTCATGACAAGGAACCCATTAAATAGCCAGACACAGTATAAAGGTAATAGGAACAACTAAACACAACGCATTACCAACCCCACGTGACTGTGTGTATATTTTAATCAACGGAAGCCAATGTGTGATTCTTTCACGCAGGCTTTTTTTATTATTATTTTCTGTCCATATATTGGCCAATTCAATTTTGTTGCAACGTATAACATGTTTGAATTTTGTAAAAACATCTACTTTGTATTAATATTGCCCACACTTTGTTAGTTTAAACCGATTTATTATAGCTCGATTGCATCGAAAGCCCAATGCTTATTTGAAACGCTTATTTTATTTCTAGAGTCAATATCAATCATGATGGAGGTCAAGAAAGATTCCGAGATCCAAGACTATCACTACACACGTTACACTATTTACTTTTGAATAACAACGTATAACATGTTTGAATTTTGAAAAGAAACTCTACTTTGTACATATATTGCACACACTTTGTTTTTATGAGACACATTCGTGCCATTTATTAAGACATTGACATATGGTTGGTTGGTTTGTATTATATTTACATGACTAAAGCAATATGCCAGATCATCCATAAACTGTGTTACAACATATGTATTTCTTTTATCAAGTACAATATATCAAAATACACAATACAATAGATATCAGAAACAGGATTGAAACGGAAGAAATAATTCTTATAGAGTTTCTCTTCTTGGGATTATATTTACACATAATTCGCAGTGAATTAGGAACAATATAACTTAGTTTATGCTAGACATAGGAAATATGAGTGATAAATATACAAAGGTTTTGAAAGAAAAAGAAAAAAATAAGAAGAAGGAAAACAAACAAAATAAGGGGGAAAAAGGGAAAACAACAAGGAAATAAGGAAAAACTTTGTTACACACTTCGCTATAGTCCGCGGAGGCATAAAATAATGCCATAACGAGCATGATTTTCAGGCATGCTTAGTTAGAAAAGCCATGTGTTGACCGTTTCGTTTAAATCGTCGTGTTAAATTTCAGCCACTCTTGACTTTTGTTAATATTTATTGACTTAATGCCCCTTCCTCTTTTACCTGCAATAACGTTAAATAAAATATATAATTTAAGATGCAATGTAAGTGTTATATTTGCAAAAACGGTTGATTGGCATTTTGCATTAAAATGAAAAGAAAACGATACACAAATCGTGCTCTACCAGGTTACGTGTTACAAGACAGAATGTCGATATTTTTGTAGAAGAGTAGAGTTAGCTCAAAATGAAAAGCGTTTAACATCATGCGCAGCGGATAATTCAGAAATATCAGTCGAGACCTGGTGTACAAGGCATCTTTAAACTTGCAGCCCACACAGTACAAATTAATTGTTGTCAAACGGATTGCATAAGGCCTTGAGAAAATTAAGAATACACGATTGGTGTTTTTAATCAAAACGTTAATAAATAATTTATCAACACAAATATTAGCCACAGTTACGGTTGCATGATCGAATACGAATGCCTCATTTTTCCTTTCTCCCGAAGGAATTTAATTTGAGTACTTGCTTAGTTAAATTAACAAGTGTGTTATTATTGTGCTTAGATATATTGTTTGCAAACATCAAATATGTATGAAGCTGCTAATCAAAACGCTTAACAGAGTGTTGTGTGTGATTATGGAATTCAATAGTTATTGTTTGATCAGTGAGGAATGTTTAAACGAAGCTGACACCACCCATAACGTTAAGAGAGAGAAGCTCTACGATTAATGTGCATTCTAATAAGCATATTACATATGCCACTAGACAGAAAACATTGATACAATGTCAATAGAGTTTGTTTTAAAACATGCGTTTGCTATGTGAAATGTCTGGATCGTTTGAATGATTGTTTCAAATACAATATATATTAAAAGAAGACGGATGTGATATCCGATTATAATTGCATTTAGAATTGTTGCAATTATAGAAACCAGTATAATTAACAAAAACAATCCTATATAATGGTTATATTTCTAATCAATATATGTTCAAATGCATAATATTATATTGAAAAACACGACAGTGTAAACGCATTATTCCTTACATGAATAACTAAATAATAAGAATGAATTAATTTCTGTGTTATAACACAGCTTATCGGTAATCTGGAATACTGCTTTGGCCATTTAAATATATACAAACCGAATGTGTTATGTCTAACTATTTAACATGAATGTGTCTCATTCCTAAGTATGTCATAACAAAACGTGTCACGTATTGTTGTTTATGTCATAAATAAGAATGCATCGTTGAATGCGTGTATAGGTGCAAATGCTAACAAGTGCTAAAATTGACAAGAATGTTGTTTTTGCAATATCTACAACACGTAAATGTCTTTACCATATTAACACACATGATATAACAGTATTAATTAAAACTTATAATATAATATATGTTGTAAAAATCTCGGGTCTCGGAATATTTCTTGACTGCCATAATTATTGATTTTTAATCAATAAATGAGTTTGGCCAATAAATGGACTGAAGAGAAAAACAACCAGAAGCCTGCATGAAAGGAGCACACATACGCTTGCGTTGTTTAAAATAACATGACACAGACCAAGTTTCACTCTTTCCTCATTTATATGGCACAGACCAAGTTTCACTCTTTCCTCATGTATACAATTGTTTTGAGTAACATAAAGAAAATGGAGTCAATTTGTAAAAAGCAAACTTCGAAAAAGCCTATTAAGGCGAAATTTATCAGGAATGAGTAAAACTTGTTCTGTGTCAATTTACTTTTATCCCTTATGGATACAAAACTGAGATGTTTAAAATGTACACAAAAGCACATGGAATAAGCAATGCGAGGAGTTGAGCTGTGTATATCGCCTTTGTGTCGGATTATTTTTAAATGGGTTCCTTGTCCTACAAAGCACCTCGTGATAATATAAAGATTCTCTCCTGATGTGTCAAAGCTAAATGTATATTTCTACAAATGAAAGGTCCTTATCAATGGGCATCAAGCTTATAATTTCATTTCATGTTATTCTGCAGGATTGTATTAACAGTTCATTTACTAAGTGTTGATAAGATAGTTCCAACCCTTTCGCCATCAATACGCCCTAACAATTAGCGTTTTGTAATAATTATTTTCATTTGGTTCTGTTTAAATGATTGCCGTTACGGATTAAGTGCTCTTTGTCATATTTTTCATTGATATTGGGAAAATCACAGTTGCGATTCACCGCGCAATTGTTGTGCGTCTGAATTACATCAGGAGTAGTTATAGAATATAAATTGGCTATTGTACACATGAATAACAAAACAGTTTCTGACGTAATTTGTTTGCGTTTGTTGGTGTCGATTGCATATAATTGTGGGATCCATAGGAACAAGTTTATAAAGAGTTGCTAACATCGACTTGCTTTATTGTTTTTTTTTTAGAACGGGAATAGCGCAGTTGCGTCATTTAAGGTGACAGGATTGCTTTTTATAAATAGGGTTTGTCCATTGTTTTTCTGTGTTCAGTCCATCAGTTCTAAGCATTTTTGTGGCGAATTTCAGACGTTCATTATTTGCTTAAACTTCACAAATGTCTGTTACGAGAGGATTGTTGCTAAGTTGCGCACTAATGCTCGTCGAATGTTGGGGACTTACACAGGATCAGTTCCAGGGACTCAAATCTGTTACGCTCACGACGACGTATAAAACAATAACGTCGCCGTCAAGCCTACACTGTTGCACGACGTGTGTGCGCGATCCGTTTTGCACGAGCGTAAGCTACCGGAAGTCAGCGAAGGCATGTCAGTTGTCCTACGTACCATTGGCAGCCGCGATGGCATACCAAACACCGGACGCCACATCGAGTGCATACTTCCTGAAGGGTGCGTTCACTTTATATTGTCACATTGCCTACAATGACCATCATATCTACATACGCATATAGGTGTTGTTTTCTAAACGAAGTTAATAGTAACCTAGTGAAAACTATGCCAATTAAAACAAATGTGTGTGTTTCAACACCGTCAAATATTTATAAACGGTCTAACTTTAGATGGAAAAATAAATGTTGCTTAAATAAAACGCAAATGTATTTAGGGGAAAGACATATCGTTGATTTTTGGTGGATTCTATTTATTTAGTTTTTAATGAAAGTGTTCATAAAATTTCTAAAAGATATTGAGGTATTATGTTGGTTTGGTTTTCAGATTGGACCCTGGTATTTCGCGCTACTCCGGGGATAGGCATTGACGTCAAAGACGCTTGGACCACAGGAAATAACGTCACAACTGATGACGTCACGTGCACAGAGTTGACTGTGACGTCATGCTCAAAACATTATCGGCACCCGCTCGTGTCCAGATGGGAAAACATGACTATCAGTCAGGTAATTCCTTTTCCTGTATTGTTTCAGACAATCATGATGTATATCAAAAACTGAATGAACAAATGTTTGAAATGCACATACAGACAAAGAACTTAAAAATCGGTCAAAATATGTTATGTTCAGGTCAAATTGTTTTTATAGCTTTGCCCGTCTTGAAAGCAAAATGAAATTTCTTCTATAAAAAATGCATTTCTAACTAGATGTGTCACTGATGCCCACCCACAAAAGCAATCTATCATAATTGTGCCAAAATTTCTTCCTGTAAAAAATGTCTTCCTTTTCCCTATATTCCTATAAGATCACATTAACATTGGGGCTTTCTGCTGTGCAAGAGTAAGCGAAATCCGAAAAGCTGTAAAAAGGAGTTGATTCCACAAATGTGTATGCATTAAATATATAATAGTATTGAAAAAAAATAAAGGGTCATATATCTGCCGACATTTATTACAATCATCTGCACATAAAGGTACCACGGTTGTGATAGATTTAGTTCAGTCAGCGGTGTAAGAGGGTAAAATTGTCTGGGCATACGGACGGAAACTAGAGCGTGACCGACGGAAAAGTACTATACTCATTAACTAGGGCGATACCCGTTATATATAAATCGTTATGTACGAATTATAAAATATTTTATAAAATAGTATAATGTTAAACAAACTAATTGTATATTATATAGCACACTGTGTAATATGACAAACGGTTCTGAAAAAAAAAGAATACGATGTAACAATTTAAAAACCAGAGTACGGAACTTGCTTCAAAAAACTTGTTTTGTAAATATTTGGATGTATCCAGAGTCAGTAAATTTAAATGTTATATTCCTATATTTAAAACAAGACTTATTGATATGTACATAGGTTTGTGGCGAAATGATTTAATTGTAAAAAGTCCATTAACTTTATACAAAGTATTGAAACATCGGTTTTAATTATCTGATTACATTAGCATAATCCAAAACTATAGTTTAAGACAAAATATATCAACACTAAGACTTTTGTCCCATATGTTAAAAATTGAATCTAGAACACATATAAATATTCCTACAAATGAACGAAAATATAGTATATGTAGCTCAAATGAAATCGAAGACGAGTATAATTTTATAATTAATTGTCCTCTTAATACCGATATTAGAAAATTGTATATCGACAAATTCTAATATGACTGACCAAGTATGCATACATTTATAATTTTGTTAACAAAAACTAAACTTAAGTTCTAACTAAACTCGCGATATATTGTAAAAATACTTTTCAAATGAGAACTGAGGCATTGAGTGCAAACGTGGAGTAATATAATGGCCTTAGTACATGTTTTTAACACCGTGTTATATACTATGTTGTTCACTTTCGCATAACTATGCAAGAGCTTACTACTTATACATTGTCAGTTTTGTACATTTTTAACGATGAACTACTATCTAGACTTGTCCAAATTATATGAAAACCCTTTCTGTCCTGTTTAAATAACGTTGAATAAACACTTATGATATGTTTTGGTTAAAAAAAATCTATACTTCTTTGATGATCAGGATATCTTTGAAATGAATATGTTTTGGGGTTGATCAGAAGTTGACAACCTCAACGTTTCAATACTGAAAATTATATTTTTCCAAGATTTATTATATGACCACACAAACATCTTAGTGAGGCCGCTAAAACAGTGCATCACAAAGTTAAGAGTAGTTTAAATTACACCTATTTATCATAATGTTTATGATTACTGTTAAAATATTTTAAAATAAGTGTTTTGTTGTTTTTTTTTTCAACTTTTTTGTATACTATTATGTTTGAATAAAACAATTTGGTTTCTTAAGACACTGTTATATAAGGGGTTTTGAAATTCGCGTAATATATTAGTGATCGAAAGGTATGTAATGTATGAGTGACTGAAATACATGAGTTTTAAGCGGTAATAAACAAAACTTCAGATAAGGTATATTATTCTTTAAATACACATCAGTCACTTTTAACAGTGTTTTAAAAAAGCTTAATTGCGTTTCTGTGTACTCATTTCGTCGTCATAACATTAAACTATTGTGTTTCTGACATCAAACACGAGTTCCGCAATTACAAATTAGATCAAGTGGCTGTTTAGGGTGCTTTACATGCTGCGTAGTAATACAATAATTATTATCTGCTTTACTGGTCTTATATGGTTTTTGTAATGATGCTATACAGCAGACAAACAGTATCAAATAACAAATGAAAATAGAACTACATTTAACGTTCATCATTCGATCAATCTATTGATGAAATATATGTTTACCATTGTCTCATATCAACCAGTTCAGATATCACCTAATGAGTGGCCAAACAGGCATTCACAATTAGAAACATATCGCGTTTTGTTGTATTGAATTTGTAATACAATTATTTATTGATTTCCTAATAATCCATTTAATCCAATTTAAAATCATATTTTACCACGACTTACATCGTGTTTTCTACAACAAATAAGGAAAATCAGCATGGACAAGTTTGCAACAAACCAGTTTAGTTTCTGGTGAAAGTAGTTCTGGAAATTCGTCAACAACATTAAGTAAAATGCGCTTGCTTTTACGCGCGATTTTTTCTGCATAAGATGATGCATTAAAAACGCAATCTAAACGTTTGGTTAATTTTGCATCTAATTTAATTTTAATATCACAATATTTTAACAGTTTTTGGCAACACATATAACGCCACATCGAGCATTCAATCAATGTTTACGTCGTGAAGATGTAATTTGTGTTTTCTTATAATTTATAAAATCCATGAAAAACATTGCAGGGGTATTGACTACTTTGATTAAAATCAAACATTCAATGTTTGCAAATAAAAAAAGACTTCCTTAAATAATAATTTGGATTAAATTAGTGTTATTTGTTTGAATACATTTGTATACAAGTTATTACGGCTAGTTTTTTTATTTTGATCACAACGTTCGGCTACTGATTTCATCCATATGCATTGAGTTATGAGTGTGGATGTGTAAAAAGAATGTTTAATTAAAATTGAGTTATAAATAATTAAATGAATTGTTTTCCCAATTTAACGTTTTTCGGGAGAAAAATGAATTTTCAGATGAAGGGATTTAAATAAATTACTAGTCATTTAATAAGGCAACACTCAAAATAAATCCATGAAGTTGTTAAAAAAGCACACAACACAGTACAAGTACGGCACAAAATGTGACTGCTTCAGTGCAAAAATGGTAAATGAAGAAGCTATTGACAATACCATCCTGATTAAAGCACTATTTAACGAATACATGATGAAACGTTTCAAAAATATCAACAATGTCATCACAATAAACTTAAATTATAAAGATTAATAAATACAAATTAAATAAGTAGTATATGTATTTTGACAACTGTTGAAGTGAATGACCTGCAACACATGACGCTTACAATTAACTTAACTTAGTTTTCTGGTACTAATATAACATTCGTACACCGTACATGTATAATATCGATAGGTAAAGGTTGCGCTTTACAAGGACGGCACGGAGAAGTACATCGTGTTTGATGGCCAAGGATCCACTGTCACAAACTGGTTCAGAAAGGAGAAGATCCTTGCCTCCTCTTGGAGCACCATAGCAACCAAGACATATCACTACTTCTCAGTGGAGGGGTAAGAGATCGCAAAGTAGATTGAGGTATTTGTTAAAGTAGTCTGTCATAATTAGGTCACGTCTTTAAAGTTTAAATAAGGATTTTCTTAGGTTTTTTTCTAATTCGGCTGCCTTGTTATTGACCACTTTTGGTCCATATTTAAACTTAGCCTTTATATTGTCACTATGGACATTCTGACCTGATTCTATAAATATTGAGTCATTAATGTGCCTGTTTGAGAATTAACAAGGTTTTCTACGATTTGATTTGATATGATGATCTAGATTTTGGACAGACGTGAGTTTGATTAGAATTCGGCCTACATGTTTATAATATAATCATTCGTACCAAGTGGCATTAAGATTGAATTATTAATGTGGCTTCCATATTGGTAACCATGGTTTGTATGGATTGTTATTTTATAGGGATGAAAAACGCCAGTTTTTCATTATTCACACTTACGAGGGCTGCCAGAAAGATCGCATTTTCATTTTGGTGAAATCAGGGATTGATAGAAACGTGTGCACGTACGACTCGCAGGCCAGCTACCCGCAGTTCCTGTTCGCCTCTGGCGACGACCTTGGGGCGCCAGAGACCATGGAAGGTGAGTATTGCGGCAACTCTTTTGTAAAATATTTGGCAATCAGACACCTATCGGGTGAGCGTTCTGTACCACGTTATTACTAATATGTTTAAGAAGAAAAATCATTGATTAACGTGATTTTAATACTTTGAAGTGTTTTTTTTTTTTTTTCTGAATAGCGTCATTTGCTAAAGTGTTAATACCTTACAATGTGACCTATGTGAAATATATGTCCATTATCATTTTTATATTTGGAAGTGATACCTTTTTTTCACATATATTAGCCCTCTCATATAAAAGTATACTGTCTATAATTCAAATACTTAATTTCGTATTATTGTTTTTTCAGGAATCTACAAAGCCGACGTGTTTGCCATATTCATCAAATAAGAGTGGTAAGTCAGGTTCACCAACACCGCAATACGGACGTGCATCAATCAAGCAATGGACATTATATGCTTAAAACTTGACTTCATGTGAAATGAAAATCTGGATCATCCGCTAACTAAAATATATAAAGTAAAATGGATAAACCAAGTTTCTGAATAAAAGGTTGTAAAAGAAATAGGCACATTATTTCACTTAATCAGACACAAATTGTGGTTGTTATGGTTACATCAATGAATCTTAAAATCTTAATTCTGCGACGACTAGAAAAGTTCTTAAGTTAGGTAGCAGAAACTATGTGTGTGGATAGAAGGAGACATTTTGAATATGCACGTTATTGCAGTGGTTTTTTTTGTGATACCAAAATTGTAATTGTTATGGCTTTAGAAATAAATTACAAATTAAAATTTGCATCATGTTATAACTTAATTAGCTAAAGAAACTTATGGACATCCTGTTCCAACTACTACAATATAACCCCGTTAGGGGACTGCTGCCTTGTATGTGACTAAGCTCCTATTGTTTACGTATTTGTTCATAAAGTGTGAGTATTTTTTTCACAACATTGTACAAATGAATAGTTTCTAATGTTTCGAATGTTCAAAATACATGATGGCAACATATTAGAAAAAAGAAATCTAATATGACGGGAAATAGTATGAAGCAATCGTTTTAAATATATAAAACTACAATAAAATCAGATGAAGAATTGAACGACTGATCCCTTTTCAAAAACTTAACAGGCATCCCTTATAAAAATACTATTAATAATAACACCTAATATAAAAATTGTTTATCACAACTGTATTTTGTTGTAAATTCTGCATTTTCAGTGTATTATACATTATGCAATTAAGCACTTAAGCTTCCTTTCTTATGTGTTATATTATATAAATAGAAGATATACAAGCTTATATCTAAAACCTTTTTTTAGTGTATATGTGCACGTAGATTTTTCGTCAAATTTTGAAATATAAAACTGTATGAGTTGTCTATGAATTTATTATTACAGCTTAATTTATATAAACCATTCACATACATGAACATGATTTACTCTGTATATAACATGCAAGTATGTATAACTCTATGGTGAAAATAAAATTGTGTGTGAAAAAATAACTAAAATTAACAAAATTAAAATGTTAAGTGACTAAAAAAAAATAAAAAAAAAAAAAAAAANATAAAAAAAAAAAAAAAAAAAAAAAAAAAAAAATGAATTGCACTTTCAAGAGAGCAATATTATGAAATAACGTGGTCGTTTATTGGAGATGATCGACCTATTACCACACTGTGTTACAAAGCACAAAATCACTAGAGACTATACAAAATACTTAATAATGCAGCAAATGGGATCACCGCCTTCGAACGGTATTTGGATTTTAACCAGTTCTAAGGCTCTCTGAACCAAAAACACTGTTATTTACTTATTACTTAAGTGAAAATACAAATGAACCACAATGCGCTCCGAACTTAAAAAATATAAACATAATAAAAATATATTTCAATTAAATTATCATATAAATACTCAGTAATTGGGTGCATAAAAGACCATCCGAATATTAACTTTCAAAGGCACGATGAAAATGAAACTTAAGAATGTTCAACTACTTCTCGTCTTTGATTTAAAACAAAAGAGAAATAGCACCATATAGATAGAAACTCATTTTTATGAGGGCGCCGCAAAAATGGTTGTTAAATGTCAAACAAATTTAAGTTAGGTTAAATAGGTTCAATAATGGAAACCAGTAAAGAACCGTCAACAATGCCTGAACGAAGACGCAAAAATAAAAAGACCTGATATAGCTGACGAACAAAAACCGTAATAAGAGAGAAGTGTATCGTCTCTGATAAATATATAGATATAACAAGGAAGAAGAACGCTTTTGTCATAGAAATACAAGCTAATTATTTACAAGACTTGTTATACCTCCTACCAAATCACTATATGCATAATAAATCAATATAAAGTTTGAATGTATAACGTATGTCAGTTAATGTTATTCAATACCATTTGAGTACAGTGAATGTATCTTAGATATAATTTCATATATATTCTGGAATGGCTCTTCAATTTAAATTGCTATGCGGCTAAACATGTTTATCAACAAGTCGCTGCCTTGGGATTTTAAATTACATTGCTTAGTGTGTGAGAGGCGTGAGTAGCCAGTTAAATGGCTTTGAATCATCCATGCAATTATCTTGTCAAGTCATGCTTATATTGAATAGGCATTTGATCATTTTCCTGAACTACATGACTAACTGATAGTTGTTACGATTTCGCTCTAGGTAACAAATTTAAATGCATTATTTCTTGTATAGCATTTAAACAAAGTCGTCACAACGTGTGTGCAGTCGTTACGCTCGCCATGGGAACATAATTATTTTGTCTGTTGAATCACGGATTCCACGGATCAAGTGGCCATTATTGCTTGTGAATATCAGAACATTCATTGTTCACTAAATTGGAACAATAATTGCTAATTAAAACTGGAACTGGCATGTGGTTTGTAATGTAAAAGGACTGTTAAAACATGGGAATGCGTTAGGTGGCCTATCACTTATGAAATAGAATTTCATTCCTTATATGACGCATTATCTGTTAGCTCGTGTCAGCGTTGTGTTGTATAGAAGTGTTTCAAAACACGTTTTTATACATTTAAAGAGTTCATAATAGCCAGAAGAAAAATAATAAAAATTGTGTCGTTTATAATAACCGACTGGTTGATGTTCAACAGCTAATCTTCCGTAAGTTTGTTTAAAAATCACCTTCAAGGTGAGTTTACGGCTACCACTACAATCAAATGTATGCTCAGGGATGAGTATTCAAAATGTAAGCATTAATGTACATTAAGTGCCGCGGATCATTTTCTAGGAACAAAACATTTTTTACGAGCGATATTGGAAGCCTTGCAAATTTAATAATGATAATGCCACCATTTTGTTCAGTCGATCTGTGAACTTAATTGGCCCCTATGTTTGGTTGCACCAGGTTAAATATCCCAGAATGTGATAGTTTCATTTCTGCAAACGGAGTATTCAACATTTCTAAATAATTTATAGTTTTCATACATGTTATCGTATATTATGATATTTCCAATGACTGTTAAATCCAAAACAAACAAACTCAAATCGATATTTATGTATTGATTCAAACCACAAAAACGAAAGTTTGGAACGGTTATTATAACGAAAATTGTGTTGACGGCATGGATATGTTTGAAGCTCTGATCCTGCCAACTCATTGTTCATTGAGGTTCATGTGCTTGATGGTGAATCTAGTATTTCGATATTTGTCTGTCTTTTTTAGCACAGAGGAACCTTGCTGATATTTAACATCTAATGTATTGATGCAACATTATTTATTTATGGATTTATTTATTTATTTATTTATTTATTTATTTATTTATTTATTTATTTATGTATTTATTTATTTATTTATTTATTTATATTTTATTTTTTTATTTTTATTTTGTTTGAAGTGGGGGCCCTTAATCGATATGATGATTTTGCGAAACAGTACGGTGTCGAGCAATTACAAATTCAAACGGTGTGTGCAATTTAAGAGCGTCGTGTTAAGCTGATCAATTCTGTTTCCAATACAAATTACTCTAATGGGCAATAAAATAATAACTTGGCAACACAGAAATTACAAAAGAGACACATATGAACCAAAAGTAATTAATTCTGTGGTAACCTCGATTGAACGGTCGATGTAGTGAAACTTAGTCCATATCATCAACTATTACCAACCGGTTCAAATATTAAGGACATGTTTCCGGTAGCTTTGATCATTTGTTTATTTAATCTAAAATCTGATTATTTATAGCCCCGTCACACCGGACTGGCGTCCTTACGGCGACCTAAGACTGTGTTTCTGGAAATTTCTGATTGTCGTAGTAAGGACGCAAATGACTTTTTCTGTAAAAATGCTGTTTTTCGCCTTCCCGTCACACCAGCGTCCTGGTTTATGGCGTTCTGCGAGTCCTCACTTAATACGTCCCTCGCGACCTTACCGCGTTCTTACGGCGACCAAAGCCGACCATACGGCGTCCTTGGCGTTCTTACTGCGTTCTTATTGCGACCATGGCGTCCCCGCAGCGGCGACCACACGGCGACATACCTTGCAGTCAATGATCATCTTCTGTGGGTTTGAGCGGCGACCACACGACGTCCATGGCGACCTTACAGCGACTCTACCACGTCCCTACTACGACTATTGCGTCTCTGCGGCGTCCCTACGACGTCCTTAACAGAACGCCGTAAAAACCCGAACATCGGCGACCTCTTTGAACATGTTCAAAGTGGTCGCCGTGGGCTCGCGTCCTGAGCAATTTTCGGCGTCCTCACTGCGACCTATTGCGTCCTTACTGCGTCTCTCCGGCGTCTATGGCGTCCTCACTACGACCTGGGTCGCCGTAAGGACGCAGTAAGGACGCTAGTCCTGTGTGACGGGGTATTAGCAGGCGGAAGTATGCAAAGTGTTTCGCTACCCTTCACGTGGAATATGTGAATAAAGCAGAATCCTTGCGAAATGGCCAAATAAGGAAAATGACACGCGTGCTGAGCATACGTCAAACGTGACCATTACCAATTTTATTGACAAGTGTACAACGCTAGGTCTTTATAAAGCCTTTTCTTTCTTCGCAATTCAAATATTCCAGACAAAACTTGGATTGGTAATTTGCGGTTTACACTAATTATTTCCAATACCGGAATTTAAGTGGAAATGAATTGTATCAAACGAATTTATATATGCATGCCATATTTTGTGTTCCCTGATGTATTGCGTTTATATGACTTATGACTTATTATGTGGAGTTAGCATATCCGGGATTTAAAACTCATGTTCGAGTGTAATTGTCATCTTATCGACAAATACGTTCAAAAAACGGGAAGCGGATAACGACAACGAGCGAGGCCTGGTATAGGGGAGATAACCCTGGGTGAGGGTTAGGGTTAGGGTTAAAAACGCCATAAAAGGTGTAACTTCTCAGACGAATGTATATTTCATATATCAGTGCCAGTTTGTGACTGCATAGAATGCACCTGTCGATGTCCAACTTTCAGTCTGTAACTACATAGACTCTCTTTGTTGAAATAATACTGTATGCATGTCATATGTAAGAAATGAATTGTACGTGTATATTTGTAAACCAAAATATTGAGAGAAAAAAATATGAACTAATTTTGTTTTTATCGTGGCGAAGTTGTAATACGTAATTGAAAATAATAACAGCGCCTTTTGATCTTTACTGTGTACAAACGTTTGCCTATTATGTTCTACAAAAGGAAAAATGCCCACCATATAAGCCGGCAACCAAATCGACCTGCCAGAGTTTTGTCGATTAGAGGTTTTTCTCATTCACAGGAGAAAATTGTGAAATTATTTATTTCCATCCGCCGTGTATTTTATACATTACCATAATCAATTCTAATAATGAAAAATAGTTCGCACGAGCTCATTCTTCTCTGTGAACAAATTTGGTCGCACAACACGTGATCACCAATTAAATAATCGCGAAAAAACATTTGATTTCCCGTTGTTTGTTTGTCAATAAACAACTCTTTGGAGTTCATATGAAAATGAATTGAACAACGAGATCCTTAGCTGTGCTGTTGAGTAGCTAAGCAACAAAATGACAATTAATGTTAATGCACCAATAAATAAAGAAAATACGCGAACACAAAATATTTGAACATCATTTGATATATATATAGGATCTGACATGAGTTGTCATATCATACCATTTTTTATTAAACGAGTTCAGGAATTTTGTTAGTGAGCGAGCCTTTGGCGAGCTTACTAACGAATTTCCTGGACGAGTTTAATAAAATATGGTATCACATGACAACGAGTGTCAGATCTTTTTATCACATGCTTTTAAACTAAATAAAATAGATCTTAATTGACCAAACAAATGCTGATAGATCTAAAAGTTGTTTACTATCGTGTCGTCATTTCATGTTGACGACGTCATTTCACCAAAATAAAGCCATGCGATTGGTAAGTTATTGATTCTGTAGCCAATGAAAACGCTTAAAAATGTTGTATTACACATGTGTAATATAAAAAAATACGTAATGTCTGTATAACATTGAAAACAAGGTATAGCATGTGATAAATATTTGTGCAATTAATATCAGAACTATAAATCACTTTATAATTGTTTGAGAGCGATACATTTGTGTATTTGTTGTTTATTTTTTTAGGTTAAACCGATCAGCGAGTTTCTTGTTTGAATCTTAAATTGATTGAGATTGTGTTTTCCATCATGCTAAACATCAGCAAACGGTTCGGTGTGTCTTCTGCCAAACATGTATCGATGCTGTTTGATGACCGTATTAAGCAATAACATAATTTCATATGGAAATTATGTATGCAATTCGAATGAAGATCATGATACATAATATTAATCATATTCGTGTGGTATTTGTTCTAGTTAGTTTTTCCTATAAACATTGATAGTTTAACTTTCTCTTACAAGTATTTCCAAAGAAACAGGAAGCATGTTACGGTGTGTAGTAAAGGGACGTCAACTCGTAAGTTTAATATTAAAAAGGACATTGGTTTACTCCCTTTCTACAAGATACACATAACAAAACGCAATTCGTAAAATACGCATATACCAGTATTGCCAATATGAATTTGTAAGAGAAACGCTATATAATTTATGTTGTGATCGTCTAATTGTTGACAGAACATGCTGAAATCTATTAACACACGTTTTAAATATTTATTAAAAATATAACTAAGGCGTTCGCTATCCGTTAGGATATCAAGTGAACATTATTACTAGTATTTAATATTTAATATTGAGGCAGTCAACGTCTGAAAACCCGTTTTACATTAAAGACAGCCATACCAATTGAGAATTGTTGAACATTTGATATATTGGACATCGATGATTATGATGGTGGATTTAACAATGTATTATTGCGGGTTTGGTATGGGAACTATAGAATCCATCTTTAATGAAACAAAGTAAATACATGTAGCATGTGATAAATGTATGTACTGACTGCACATGTTTTAAAGCGTTGACCTTTTATGACTCTGAATAAAAATCATGTGAAAATAAATTCGTATTGCATCAGGAAAGCGTAAAAATATATGCTTAATAAACGTAAAGTAATGCTCACGGCGATTTTGTTTTGTCGATGTGCATGTTTGGTCTAGAAACCGTATACGTTTACCAATCACCATAGCTTTCAACTTGACAAAACCAAAAAAGCTTCACATAAATGCATTATCAGCCGCATACTTAAACGCATAATCACATACATCAAAGCTAGCTAAGCTATGCACGTCGCTAGTCAACTTACTTTCCATAGATATTTGGATCTGATTTAGACAAACATATTATGTTACGTGTGGTCTCGTCCCCTTGCGATAGTGAACCGGGCACCCTAATGTGTGTATGTGTTTATGATCCATTCGCGCTTGAGTATGTGAGGACCCAAAGTGTGTGCCAGCATTTCCACCTAGTTACTTTTCATACTCACAAAAGTCTGGACGAAAAAGGAAGTATGGCTGAAATGTCCATCTATTTTATTTTTTACCGGTGAGCATTGCACTTTTTTGTAGTCTTTAGCTGTGGGGGATTAAGCCGGAGGATCCGGAAAACCCCTTACCTGTCCATTAAGGAGACCACTTAGCAGACTAACATGCAGCGAGATCGGGCATTGAACCCGTGCCGCCAGGGTTAAAAGAATATGTTCCGTGCTTTAATCGTTAAGGTTTTCTAGACGGTAACAATGCTGGGCAGTTGTGTTAAACAGAAATAATGCTTATTACCGATCATGATGGCGCACTGGTTTGTTTGTTAATTCGACGAAATGAACTAAGGGCGCCACGTCAGACACGCCTTGTCTTACACAGATATATAAATATAAAACATCGAAGCAGTTTTAGAAACAACAACATTTATTTTATTTTTCCAAACTACTTGATATAATTATAGTATATTGCATTACTGTTCAAAGACAGAGCATAAAGAACAAGTACAAGCCAAGTCTAAATAACTTAACAAATACAGTCAACAGCTATGTGAGAACTAAGAAACAGTTTATTATTTGTTGATCACTTTTAATTAAACTTGCATAAATTTCCAAACATCGTAACACAGAAAATATACATTATTTTGATTTAGAGACAATTAATTTTATTATGGTAAGTTGGAAACTCTAGTCTATAATAATTTAATAATATAAAATAGTTTTATTTAATACAATCATGATATTGTAATTTACAAAATGCCAAAAATAATGTTAGCAATAAGATTTTGAAATAATGAAAACAACTTGAAAAATAATGCCAAAATGCCTTGACGCTAAATTTAATTGATACATGTGAGTGAGTTGTTGCATAAATATGATTGCAAGGGCTAACCTTGTCGTGTTTGTTTAAAGATCTGAAATATGGATCTTGTAAGATTTGCCGGGTTTTGTGTGTTTTAGCACCAAAAAGACTATTTTAGTTTAGGGCATGTATGGTAGGTTTTTGTAGTGTTGGTCTTCTAGCGGTTGTTAAGATTTATCAGGCGTTGTTTAGTTCCTAAAAAAAGGTTTCTGTTTTTTTTTTACATTTGTGCATAGTACAACATATAACAATCAACAAAGACATGCAAACATCTAGTACATAAACAAACTAGCAGTGAAATATTATATATGCAGCATTCGTTTATAGGGCAGTACATAACAACTAGCAATGACATTAAAAACATTGTGCATGTACAAATATACATTGAAATATAATACATGTAGCATTCACTAATAAAATAATATAAAACTACATAAATTTAAAAATCTAGTACATACAAAAATTGACAGTGAAATATGATACATGCAGCATTTTTTATTTTTAAACAACATAAAAATACATGTCAAGAAATTTTATAATCTAGTAAATACACAAATTGACAGTGAAATATAATACACGCAGCATTTATTATTAGAAGAACATAAAACAACTAGCAAAGACATTCAAAAATGTAATACATACACAAATATTCAGTGGAATATAATACATGCAGAATTCATTAATAGAAGAACATAGAAATACAAGTGCAGAGACATTTAAAAAATATAGTAAATACAAAAATTGACAATTAACAATTATACATAGAACATTCATCAATAGAAGACATGCCGAAATCAAATACATGCACAAATTGACATTGAAATATAAGACTTGCAGCACATAGTAAGCAACGACAGACATATTAGAACCGCCAACTATTGGTCCATCGTTATAACAATAAGTAGATAAATATTCTCTATTAAACGGTCTGGTTATTGTGTTTTGACTACCGGTATTTGACGTTTTAAATCAAATGTTATTTACGTATGCTTAGTAATAGCTATATGAATACTCAACATTATTGCGTTTTGTTTTTATGGTGTTATGTTTTAATAAGTGTAAGGTGGTTATGTGTGCTGGACAGGAGACTGAATTGTGTGCTGTTTTGCCCTGGTCTTTAAAAAGTGTTAACGTAACTGAATCGTATTGATATTAAGGATCAGATAGATATTAGACTACATTTGTGGTAAACGCCCTTGAAATATAATACGTACAAGAGAGTTAAAGGGGTATGCATTTGATTGTAACGCTCCAAGTGAGTACGTGTCAAGTAAACTTTAAATATAAATGTTATGCATAAATGGCTTCCTACTTAATCAAGTCATCGTTATCACTTTATTAGCAACGATTTGTGAGTATTGGCGGGTTTGTCTTATTGTATGGCTCAAAAGGCTAAATATGAATCGAAAACAGACAGTGCGATAGACCATGAGGCGCGAAATATGGTGGTGTTGCTTGGGAGTTTAGTTGCAGAGCTGTGCGTGTGTCTTAACCCATTTATGCCTAGTGGACTCACCCATCCTTCTAAATTTGGATCAATTTATTTCAAAAATTAGGGATGTGTAGTATATTTATTTCTATATTTAGAATGTTTCTTACAGAAATTCCTTTAACCAAACAGCGAAGACCCTGATGCGGTGTTTGCCAAGGCCTTTTTTCTAGACGCTAGGCATAAATGGGTTAAGATGAACGGATATGAGTGTATCTTTAATATCTAGTACGCAAAGATGGAAAGTGCAAGGACAGCGTGTGTAGTAGCTAAAATGGAGTAACACACGAATCTTGAATACGTATGTAACATGGTTCTATGTTAGTTTATAATTTAATTGACCCGGCTCTGCATGCATTCATAACAGTATACGACTTTTATTACAATAATTGTAATATAATGACAATAACAAACAACAGCTAACAATGAGCAAACGTGATATATACATCAAGAAGTACACAAGTGTAACCATCAGGGACATTTGTTAACAGAGTATATGTGGGGATCAAGACATGTGCGCTATTTCGTATTTTCTGGTAATTGCGGTAAAAGACCCAACCACAATTATTTGTTGCTTATTGAAGCAATGAGGTTCAGTGGTTAAGGACTTTTAAAGTGTTTGCATATTACTTTGCAATTGTAATCATAAAAAATATATATTGGATGGCATGATTTACTTCAGACAAATCAAAATCACAATCATTGAATAAGCAAGTCCGACCGGATAAAGCGTTAATTGAGATCAATCGACGTCTATTTAAATATTTAATTTATTTAATACATAACTTCGCAATGTTTCGTTCGTTGATGTTATTTTGGTGTACATGAAAACAAACACTTACATGTAAACTGCATATCCCCTTGTTTCCGCAAAAAAAGAAAACTGCTTCTACCTGCTATGAACATGTTAACTCTTTCAAAATTGTTATCCATTTTAAAAAAGCACGAACTTGTTAATTACATGCACATCATATATGTTTTTCCAGAAAAGTATAATCATGTTAACTGTATGATAATTGATATCCATAAAATCCATGAAAACGAGATAAATGTCATAGCTGGTATCCATTAAAATAAAATCATGAACCTGTTTACTGGAATTAGAACTCCAACAGGTACTTGCTTCCCCATCTCCACCGTAGTAGAAATACGAAGCAGTCTGGATACGCCCATTGCCAATTGTTTTCATGTTGTAAGCTGCAATGTATAAACCTTATCACAATCGAACTTAAACGCATTCACAAAACAACATTTATGGTGTATCCCTATATCCGTATTGTGTGTGTTTGTTTTTCGTGGGTGTTTTTTGTGTGTTTACACTCGGATTTATCCGAGGATACCTGGACAACTAACACCACGCTTTACATGCATTTCCTCCTCCGCAGTAAGAAAATTTCCAAACGCAGCATCCTATATTGTCTTCCCAGTTTCCATCCTTCAAGCAGCGATTGTGTTTATCTGTGGACTTGCTATCTACACGCAACCCAAAGTCGCAATCGAAAGTGTAAGTGCTGCTAGTCGTATACGGCCATTGTCCATCAATGTTGTTTTCCCCCCATTGATAACTGGGCGGATTTCCACAGTGCATGTAGCACAGCACTTCCGGAGCTCTCCATTTTCCATCTTTTTCGCACTCAACATTTCGATTATCGTTTCCAAAGTAATACCCCTCTTTGCACTGGTACTCCGCTTTCATGATGTACGTATAGTTGCCTCCTGGCTTAACGTCGCTGTTGGCAACGCGAGGAATGGTCTCCTGTGTGCAGTAAGGGTAGCAAATCACTTCGGTTTCTCTCCATTTACCATCAGTTCCACACGAAACATTTCGATTGTCGTTTCCGAAGTAATACCCGTCTTTGCACTGATACTCCGCGTGCATGGTGAAGTTATAGTTGCCTCTCGACACAATTTCCCAGTTTACAACAGGAGGAACGGTCTCATTCGTGCAGTAACGGAAGCAGCTGATTTTGGGAAACATCCATTGACCTTGAATGTCACAGGTGATGATGGGGTTCCCAGGAGACAAATAAAAGCCATCGTTGCATGCGTACTGTGTTGTATCGTTCACCGTATACCATCGGGGTTTCTTCTGTACAATGTTACCATGCAGTATCTGAGTGACATTCTTGTAGTCGCAAGCTGGTAGACATTCGTATTCTGACCACTCTCCGTTTGTGTCACAGACTATGTGCGGCAGTGTTAGATTGTAGAACCCTTCATGGCATTGATAGAACGCCGTGGTGTTCTCCATAAATCTATATGGGCTCCATGACAACAACTTCATCGTGGTCGTTTCCTTCGGTGGGTACGGACAGTTTTTCAAGCATCTGAAATCCGTCGGAGTGAAGTTGCCGTTTGGTTGACAGGTAAGCGAAGATTGTCCGAATTCCGAGAAACCTTCCTCGCAGCGTAGGCTATTTTTCTGTCCCACGTATGCCGGTAGAGCCGAATAGAATTTCGCATTTGATATATTAGTTTCGGCAAAGCAGAACGTTTCTTCTTTGGGAGGCCTGGTGTCTTTGGTTGTTGTCTTGTTGAAATTGAAACATCGTTGAGGCGTGTCCGGTGTCTCATCTTCTTTGTAGTAGTTGATCCTCAAGAAGCAGGCAGAAATCTGCTGAAGGTAGCTGACTGACTTACAGATCGAGAGGTCTCCACAGGCTTCTTCACAAGCTACAATCGTCGTTTGTTGTATGACTCTCACGGCGTCTGAGTGAAAACAGTGTCCTATCTTCAGCGTCCGTATGTCCACTCCTTTCACGCTGTATAAGAGCAACGTCAAAACAAGACAAGTTATAACGTCGGTAACTATTTGAGACGATGGTTTTTCCATGCTGACAGATTGCCAATCTAATTTCAACTGATCATCAAAGCGGTCGCTAACGGAAAGTTGTTGCTTTGCGGTCTGTTAGGGAAGCCGTATCCGTTATTAATAAGGCCGTTGTCGGTTACCAGCGTTCAAAACAAAACAAGTGGCGTTTCTCGTTACACAATTGTACAAGTTACAATGGTGAACAAGAATATAATCGTGTGAACATAACTAATTAAAATGGTCGGCTCGTCCCACGTATTTATTTATTTTGTTAAACATGGCACTTTGTCCATTACCGGTTCTAAGGACAGTAAAACACTCCTAAATAAATGATTAAAAGCCATTGCTTCTTTCACAATAGAAAATTATTTGATTATACTTGGAGCGGGTGATTTACCTTAAATAGTAAATATTTCATGCACCGGAATTGAAAGTGGAAATTAATGTATCGGCGGATAATAGCGGAATACAATACAGGCGATATGTGGTATTCCCTGACGTACCGTGTCAATATGCTTTATAATGATGAGATACCGTGACATGACTTAAACGTACGAGTTTAATTGTTCTCTTACTTTGCGAGAATACGTGAATAGAACAGCCATTTTACTGTTTAGCTACTCAATATTCAATTGTCAGTTTGTTTAACTGCATGGTATGTCGATATTCAACTTTTCGTATGTAACAATACAAAATGCCTCTGTTGTTTTGCTTCATGAGTCTGTAACTACATATATGTCCCTATAGATAGTCCACAATGTGTCCATGATAAATATATAGTTACTTTCCACTATCCCTTTTTTTACGAAGATTTTATCTCTTTAGTTTATATTATAAGTCAGTTAGTACAAATAATGATGATTTTTCACGATCTGCCTTTAAGTAAATAAATGTATGTGTTGCTTTTTCACTATCAGTCTGTAACTACATAGACATTCTCTGTTAATTTTCCACCATCAGTCTGTAACTACATAGACTTTCTCTGTTAATTTTCCACCATCAGTCTGTAACTACATAGACTTTCTCTGTTGATATTCCACTATCAGTCTATAATTACATTGACTTTCTCTGTTGATATTGAAATATCAGTCTGTAACTACATAGACTTTCTCTGTTGATATTGAACTATCACTCTGTAATATAATTTCTCTGTTGATATTCCACTATCAGTCCGTAACTACATAGACTTTCTCTGTTGATATTCCATTTGTCTGTAACTACCTTGACTTTCTCTGTTAATATCGCACTATTAGTCTGTAACTATATATATTTTCTCTGTTGATATTCAACTATTAGTCTGTAACTACATGAACTTTCTCTGTTGATATTCCACCATCAGTCTGTAACTAGATAGACTTTCTCTGTTGATATTCCACCATCAGTCTGTAACTACATAGACTTTCTCTGTTGATATTCCACCATCAGTCTGTAACTACATAGATTTTCTCTGTTGATATTCCACTATTAGTCTGTAACTACATAGGCTTTCTGTGTTAATGTTCAACTATCAGTCTGTAACTACATATACTTTCTCTGTTGATATTCCACTATCAGTCTGTAACTACATAGACTTTCTCTTTTGATATCCCACTATTAGTCTGTAACTAAATAGATTTTCTCTGTTGATATTCAACAATTAGTCTGAAACTACATGGACTTTCTATGTTTATATTCAACTATTATTCTAAAGCTACATAGACTTTCTATGTTGATATTCAACTATCAGTCTGAAACTACATAGACTTTCTCTGTTAATGTTCCACTATCAGTCTGTAATTACATAGACTTTCTCTTATAATTTTTCACTATCAGTCTGTAACGATATAGACTTTCTCTGTTAATTTTTCACTATCAGACGGTAACTACATAGACTTTCTCTGTGGATATTCCACTTTCAGTCTGTAACTGCATAGACTTTCTCTATTGAGTTTCAACTATCAGTCTTTATAAACATATAATATATCTGTTAATTGCCCACAATAAGACTGTAAATACAAAGAATATATCAGTTGGTGTTTAATTAAAAGTGGTTTAATTCTTAATTCTTGGCGTCAATTTGTTCTTTATGGTACGATAGAGTGGACAGTTAACTACTTATTAACAGACCTCATGACCAATATTCCTCGATACACAAAATACAACAAGCAGGTTTTTTATAATTATATTCTCTCTGTCATATCATGTGTTGCATAGTAAAACATACAGACGAGTACAATGATATTTAATCAATTGCATATACATGTACTATGATCGTAAATAAAATGCCTGCCTTTATAAAACATGATAATAGGAAACAGCGGGGGCACTTTGACCTGAACAGGATAAACAGACGGAGAACTTGCACACAACTAGGGCGCGTATCAACAAAGCGTCTTAATTTAGGTTTTTATTTCAAATATCGAACGTTGTCGAATGCTCCGACATGTTCCTGTCTTTGTAAATTCAAACTTTTAAACTAGTACCGTTAGATATGTTTATATATTTTTATATATCGGTAATTACATATTGAAAAAATATTTAAGATTCCTTTGTGGCAAAACTCATTTTTATAGAAAGTGAAATGAAATTGTAAAACCCACTCAATGACCAACAATTATTTTTTGTGAATATGCGGCTCTATTCACACATCATCGTATCAAACTCTCATACCGAAACGTAGTACAGATGAATATACAAAAAAAACACAAATATACAGGGACCTATACGTATAGGTCCCTGGAATATACAAACATCCTCAAAAACAAGCATTCGAAGTGAATGCAATCTATATGGGAATCACAATTAGTTCTAATCAATATATCTTTAACAAAAGTTTCAGAAGTTATAGCCATTTCCGTTTTCTGTATCAGTTAAAGTAAGCATTATATCGTTGTTATTAAGCATAATATCGTTCTTCTACAGACAAATGGGCGCTTAAACATGTTTAACTTACAGGTTGACAGGACGTTTCACTTTCAATAGTAGGGAAGCGAAAATGAATGCATTATTTAATGGCTGACAATAGCGTTTTAAGTTTCGTATTGGGACTCGGTTATTGCCCGCCGGAATATGCACACAATAATCACGTTGACAGTAATATAAGCATTTCAACAAACCTTTCAAATATTTAAAATGTCATTGAAAGACTTCTCTGGCATCTCTGAGTTATAGTTATTTCGATACGGCGTAAATGGCTCGACAGTTTTCCTTACAAAGTTGTCTAACAACTATGTTAAGGTCACATTTAACATTTACTGTAATTCTGACAAGCTACTTAACATGGAACATTTTGAAATATTGTTGAAATAACGGCCATGAAAACAGTTGTTTATGCGTAATTAATGAAAGCCGGGTGTTTTTCCGATGCTGGTAAAAAAAACGGATTGTACCTGAATATAGTGATCAATGTCGACGATGTCCGCTAAATTTCGTAGATTTCCGTAAACATTTCAAGGGGCCAAAATAGACGCACAAGACGTGGAGCAACAGAAAAATTAACGTTCTGAGTGTTATTCCGTCAAACAGAAAAGAACAAACGCCCATACTATGTACCATATTAAATAAATTTAGATCGATTTGACTGCAAATGAATTTTGGGTTTTCGGGTTGCTTTAACAATATGCCGCGGAATCGATTCTACCCCCACCCTCCCTCCATTTTTTTGTGAATTCATTTTGAAATTTGACCCCTGGATCAATCGGATCTGCGGAAATCGGCCGATCCGGGGAAAAGTCACAACCCTGACATACAATGTCACTTAACATGTTTCACAATGATTCGGTAACTACATAGTTTGTCTTTGATGACGTTCCTTTCAATCTGTAACTTTATACAATGTCTCTGTAGATATTCCACTATCAGATGGTATTAAGATAAAATGCCATTGTTGATTTTCCACTTCAAGTCTTTAACTACAGTCTGTTACTATTCAGAATGCCTCCGTAAATTTTTCACTTAATGTGGTTTAAATCTTAATTATTGACGTCAATTGGTTCTTTATGATATGAAATAAGAGTGGACAGTTGACCGCTTATAAACACGGACACGAGAACGATATTCGTCGATACATTTAAATAATAGTATCTCTTTTATATCATGTGTTGCATAGTTAAACATACAGACGAGTCAAATGATATCAAATCAATTGCATATATTATGATCGTAAATAAAATGCCTGTCTGGCTTGAAATGATCAAATGACACGGTAAGAAAACTTTGACACAACTAGGGCGCGTACCAACAAAGCGTCTTAAAAGCAATTTAAATTATTATTTCAAATATCGAACGTTGTCGAATGATCCGACATTTGCATGCGTATGATCTTTTACATTCTAACATCTTTAACGAGTAGATATTCATATTGAAAAGTTCTATCCTTTGTGGACCAAGCTCGCAACATTTCTTATAGAAAGTAGAGACTTAATGACCAGCACATCATATTTTTGCGAATACGCGGTCCCCAGTCTCATGAACACATCATCGTGTCAAACTCCCATACCAATACGTACCGGCAGATGAATAAACAAACAGCACGAATATATGCAAACCACCCGATACGACTCGAGTTAGTCTGTTCAACAGGCCTTAGGTTAACGGAGTTAGCCTGTACGGACAGGCAATGGTATTACCATCATACCATTTGGTATGGGGTAAGCCTGTAGATAACCTGGATAAAAGATCTATAAATAAATAGTTTATTTATAGATAACGAAGAAAAAGGCATTAGGTCACGGTATCTCGATCTCTCGATTATTTATTGAAAATAATGAAGAAAAACGCCTTTTTAGGTCTTAAACCAATAAAGAATGGAAATATTGGTTATAAATTTATAATTTAATCAATGAATTTAGAACATTTTAAGATTAAATATATTGCACACTGACAGTGAATAGATTAATAATTTTGAAAACACTAGGGATTTGTTTATAGTTTAATTATATTTAAGTATGAAATACCAAAAATAATAATCAAATTATTGTAAACAGAACAGGGTTTCATTCAATCATTTATTTATGTATTAATGTATTTATTTATGTATTAATGTATTTTTTTT
>VMBQ01004563.1:0-53305 GCA_007657795.1 Dreissena rostriformis
CCCAAGTCACATTGCCTAGGCTGTGTAAAAGATGTAAATAGGGAATGAAAACATGGATTTAATTGCAATAAATTCAGTGTAAATTATAAGGAAACACCCTGGCCACATTTCTACATTCATTAAACTATAATATAACAACTATTAGCCAATGAACCCACATCTTTTGGAAGCTGTTGCAAATAAATACTGTTAATATTGACAGATAACATTCACATGTCAAAATATATATAGGAATAATCTGTTATATGTATCATATTTGCATTCAGAAAATCTAGTAAACCCCCTAATATTATTTCAAGAACAAAGCCAGGCATAATAATACAACACCAAAATCACAACTTGTTATTATTCAATTACAGAATCCTAATACAATCATTATAAAAGGCCATTACTGTGGAGGCGGATTGCATTATCATAGACTATTAAGCTGTTTTATTGCCTGTGTAATGCCTCTACCATTCTGCGGTGGAACAAGAAACAACAAGAAACAACAAGAAACACGTGTCTGCTATGTTCTCACATGGATTGAGGAGGGGGTTAATCTCGACAGCTTGCTATCAGAGAGGAGATCCAGGTATAAGCAGCATCCGTGTGTTACAAGAGACACATTTGAGCTTATATTGATTAAAATAACATGACTGGTATATTACATTACTTGAAAAAAAGTTCATATTTTCAGTACATGTATATTCGGTAATACAATTTTGCGATGTGAAATCGAAAGTACATCGCGAAAATAGGTGACATAATGATATACACACTATAAATAACGCAAGTTAAGATGGATCATTTTATATAATATATATATACAATTCACTACGCATGCACAATTTGCATTCCTGGGTTAACCACATGACGCGGATGATCAATCTACTTGCGATATTTATAGTTAACTTGTAGTTAACTGGTACACATACCCAGTAAAATTTATTACCGAATATACTGGAAATATGAACTTTTTTTCAAGTAATGTAATATACCAGTCGTGATATTTTAATCAATATAAACTACTATTGTAAAAAGAATACGGTACTTTAGAACTTTTCTTTTTTTGTCATTGGTGGTTGACAGTCCCTTTAAATCCATAGAAACATGTAAATTTATTTTAGTTTGGTTTCATCAACAAGACAATTATCATCTTTGTGGTATTGATTATAACAGCCAATGAAATAGCGTGTGAACTGCTGGGATTATAATCACTCAAAGCGCTTCTTGATTATCAGCGCACACTTATTCGTTCAGTTATAAGTTGTAATAAAATAAAAGTACACGATCATTACTGCTATCTACAGCTAACATATTGAGAGGCGTGTCGGTATCGAGGAATTTCACAACAAAACTTCATCTTAATGCTGTCACCCAGCGTAGATTGTTACAATGCATAAACGTTTTCGAAATAAAGGTACAGTTTTAGCTTGTGTAGTCCGCACAGGCTAATTTGGACCGACATTTTCCGCCTAAACTGGACTTTCGTTTAGAACAGACTTTCTTTACACGAAAAATACCGTGAAAGCGGAAAGTGTTGTCTCGTATTATTCTGTGCGGGCGGACTGCACAGGCCAGTCTGGGATGTTACTTTAAGCACTTGCATTAAAACCTGTTTTGCCAGAGCGATGTTAATTNCTAAATTAGTTTGTTTATACGACAATAACACAATAATGTACAACGGGATAAAATTATATATATACTATTATGTACATCATATATATTACAATGTACAATGATAATGTACTACGTTACAGGACAACAATTATGAGAGAGTTTATTTACCGTGTCGGGAGTGTTGATGGATTAATCAATTAATAAGCCTAATTCAGCAATAATGGATTTCATTACCGCGATAACGCGCGTGTTTGTGCCACTGTGGGTGTTAACGGGTATCGTGCGGAGCGAAGCAGATATTATGAAAGAAGATATTGTGATCGTGAACCGAGCCGTCAGTGTNATGTTCTCACAAGGATTGTGGAGGGGGTTAATCTCATAACATCTTGCTATCAGAGAGGAGAATCAGGTATATGATTGCGGACAAGCAGCATCCATGTGTTACCAGAGACACATTTAGAACTACAAGGGCTGGAAAAACGGGGTTTAATGCATGTCTGCAAAGTGTCATCTCAGATTGGCCTGTGCAGACTGCACAGGCTAATCAAGGACTACACTTTCCGCCTAAACATTTAAGCCTTGTTCTGGATAAACAGTTTAATGCATGTGCGTAAAGTGTCGTCAGTGATGACGATTTCTGCCTAAACTGGATTTTGCGCAAAGAAAAGACTTCCTTTAAAGCATTTAATTACAAACTTCAAAACATGCCAAAATCTGTGAACAAGTCCCTTTAATTTATTTTAGTAAGGTTTTGATCTACAAAACAATTATCATCTTTATGGTGTTGATTATTAATTTTTACTGTTTTCGGAGTTAAGATTAGTTAGATTAAATATTTCATATAAAATAATGATCCGAAAAAAATGTTACTTCAATACAACAAACAGATCAAAAGGAAAGCTCAAAAGAAGTATATACACTGTTGTTGTCTTAAATAGCATGTGCTTTTCGATAGCCAGTTGGTTGTATCATAACAGATAAATATTATCAGGGCATGTTTTGTTGCCTCAGACTACATATTGAAGATGCCAGCCACCCAAACATTGAACCAGGGCATCATTATCTGAGACAGAAGCATTTGTGTATCTGCAGCCAAAAAATATCAGCTTCAAAAACAAGTTTCTTGGAGCAGCACAAATTTGCTACAATGGATTATCTTCAACAATGTTCCCAAATAAACCAAGGTATATGCATTTGAATCGTATAATTCTTAACGATTAAGATCACCATATAAGCCAGGTCTTGCAAAAATTTGTCTTATGCTACAGTCTTGGCATTATTTTTTTTGAGGCACTAGCCCGATCGGGCTACCAGCTTGGAAATTTCANGAATGTCGTTCGGACGTGCCTTAGTGTCGAGCCCTGTACAATGGATTATCTTCAACAATGTTCCCAAATAAACCAAGGTATATGCATTTGAATCGTATAATTCTTAACAATTAAGATCACCATATAAGCCAGGTCATGCAAAAATTTGTCTTATGCCATATGCAGCCTGCATGCTGGGAAATTTGTCGTCTGCTAAAATGTTGTCTGCTTTATTTCTAAAATAAACATTTTCTTCGATTTTTTTTAAAGAATACTCTCAGAATAGCAAACAGTTTGGATCCTGATGAGACGCCACGTTCTGTGGCGTCTCATCTGGATCCAAACTGTTTGCAAAGGCCTTCAAAATCCGGTTCCAGCGCTCAAAGGGTTAGTGGTCTCATAAGCGGACAGGGTATCTCCTGACTAGACTCCATGCATCCGCAGGATGCAATGCTGAGCTGGAGCTATGGCATAAAACCCATTTTGGCATGATGCGGCTCATATGACCAATTTTGAACAAACAGACAACTTCAAGGGATTTTTCTCTAAATCTTTGCTGTGGTTTGTGAGCATTTAATTAGAAAGATTTTGGTTTTTACACACACATATTTTTTCTGAGATTATCACATACATCCAAAGAGCCAAATGATAACAAATGAATAATTTCCAGAAAAATATTCGGGAATAAGCTTTGATCAATTCTCTTTGTCTTTTTTTAGGTCCAAAAAAATCTGAAAACCTACTGATGAGAGGTCCATAATGTATTCTTCATATATGTAGTAATATTATTCTTCCCAAATTGATACAGCTACTGATAACAGATTGATGAATATATGACATAATATAGATCTATACATTTATTTTTTCAGTAATGCTTACATCATGTTGACGTTACTTTATTAAACAAAAAAGTTCATTATTAACTGTACTTTTGTGGACAGTGGACAACCTTAAAAAAGCACATTAAATCTTGTAGATGCATATAATCATAAAAACTTGATTTTATAGTTGATCAAAAGTAATGAAAAGATTTTTTGGAAGACAAACTGTTTCCTGAACATTTGCTGCTTTGCAAGCAGTCTTGGAAAGTATGCCAAAATATAATGTGTCTAAAAGACGGTAAGACCTTTTGATGTGTCATTTTCAATTAAATACCAGTTGTGTTCCTTAAGTGGTCCTTACTAAAAAGAAAAAAAAAGAAAATGTCTGATAAAAGAGAATTTGTTTGGTAATTAGGGTAATCTTAACATACTTGTTTGCAAGATAGGTTACAACATCATGTCATAAAATCCCGCATAAAATGTTTGTCTGATATACCGCTATTATGATTTCAAAAGGAAAACCTAACTTCATTGTTATTTGGGAATGTTCATACACTTCAAATTCATAATTAATTATTATTTCATTACAAGTGTTTATAAAAAAAACTAATGTTTTTAGTGCGGAAAAAATCATCATCAAGGTTTTGTTGTTTTGTAAATACATATACATGTACAGTTAATATTTTCAATATAAGTTCTATCCATGTATTGACAAGATCAGGGAAACAGTACATATGAACCATACAATTTTTGTTTTATTTTTGTTTTGTACTTTTTTAAATAAAGATTAAGAAATGACCCCCAACAACTTATTTGCTGCATAAATATTTAAATACTTGGTCAACAAACTTTCGTATAATAAAACAACATATGATAACAAAAATATTTCAAGCATAAATAACATAACCACAGAGTTTTTTCACCAAACATTTTGAAGATGTCTTAGCCTAACGGTAGTCATTTTGTGAAAATTTAAGTTTGTTTCTGAAATTGTTAAATTTAAATTTGTGATTTCAAAACACTGTTGGGAAATTAACACTGTCACACTAAACAAAACCAGCAAATATTGTATTGAAACCATTTTATACAATCATGTACACACATTCAATAAACAACTTAATAAATATGAATTATTTTTTCACATTGAGATTATTTTTATTGTGAATTCTACTTAATTGCGTGACAGTATAAACCATTTATGTCTTCACTCCAGACATATGATCAAGGGGTTAAACTAGTCAAGTATTTTTCTATCTAAACAAGCACATTCATTTGAATGTCCTATTTCATGGGATGATACCCACATTATAATACACCATTGTAACTGCAACCACTATCAAAGTGAATAATGTATTCAAAACTAATACCGCTAATTCAAGAACTTCAAAAGGAACATGTTATAATTTGGTCATTAATTCTTATTTACAAATTTAAATGTATGTACTGACAGGTATAGCCTACCGCTGGCGACATGATTTGGCAGTGATGATTATGTCCCTCAGTGTGTGCTACCAAACTTAATTAATTAGCCTCTAGNACAGTTCGATCACTATATGCCCACCTTCGGGGGCATAACAATGTGCTATTATACTGCTTTAGTTAGCCCTACATATTTTCAACCATTTATTCCCAAGGTTTATTTTAATACTTAAACTTGTATTTTTAAATTAATGAATTTCCTGTTATAATAAAAATATTATGAAGCTTTACCAAGTTTTATAGAATATACCCCATAGATCAGTTATTACTATATAACATACAAGTTAAGAGAATTTTAAATATTTCAGTGCATTATAATTTATAATGCACATGTCCCAATACAGAATAACAAATAATTATATTAAAGAACTTCTTGGCATGAAACATGAAATACTAGATCTGTTCAAGATCATTATAAAATACCTTAATTGTTCTACTTACTTTGTGTCCAAGTTGCGATGGCAGAGTTCCCGCGTACAGTATTCCTGAGAAAGCCACGCTGAGGATGCACAGTTATGAAGTAGCGTAGATCTCGTGCGTCAGTGTTAGGACCCTCACAATACAGGCTCTGGCTCGAGAACTGAAACACACTTTCACTGTCGACCATTTTCAGTGATGTTGTCCCTGTATTCACTTTCACGCGGGGTTTGTTGTTATCCACTGGTATTATTTCGATGTTCATTTGCTGCGGTTTCTTTGTAGGTAGGTCAAGGTCAATGACTAGAAATTGCTGGTGCGTTCCATCGCTCACCGTGAAAGTGAAACTGTCAGAATGTGTTCCACTTCCATCATGTTGGTAACTTATGACTTTTTCTTTTATGTCGCGCTGTGAGAACTTTGTTACTATTTGAGAGTAATTTCTAAGGATATTTCCATGTTGAGGAACTTGTGTAATTGTAAATATGATATCAGTATCAGACGTGTCATGATCCATGGCCTGAAGTTCGGCTAAAGTTATCAACTTATTCTCACCGTCTTCTAACAGGATTGTCTTGAACAGCAAAACAGGCAAACTGTTTTCAATGGCATTCAAGGCGATTTTGTAGGTACATGGAAACAGGTGTTTACTGTCCTTAACTTCGATTTCAAGGCTGTCCATTTTCATGTCAACAATATCTGGGTCAGAAACATAGATAACTTGATCTGACAGCAAATCTATAGATGAAAATTTAAACACGTCCAATTTGGCTTTATTTGCTATTTCCAAATGCCCATATTTTGGAGCTTTGGTAACTTTAAATTCCAAGTTTTCTTCTTGTAAATCAACCTCGCAGCCTTTCATAATGTCTGAGGCAAGAACCAACATTCCATTTCTTTGCAAGTCAATCCCTAAATTCACATTCCTTGGATACAAGCTTCCCATTCCTTTTATAGTCACATAGAAGTGCCGATTCACCAACGAGTTCAGACCATCCGAGACATCAAACATGATCCGGTCAGGTTTAGCGTCTTTACCAAAATGTTTGTAAGCAATCAGTTTATTATCTATGTCATGTTGGGTAAAGTTTGAGCCGTATGTAAGGCCTTGTTCTTTGTCAGACACTACCTTGATCAACACGCCATATTCAGAGATGGATCGAAGAACGAATTGCAGATCATCTACAGCCGAGTCAATATCAACAGCTTTTAGCATTTCATTAGTGATAGTTTTCTTGTCCCCTAGAGTGTCAATCTGCAAGCCTGTGTTGATAGCCAATCTAGGGGCTTCATCATTGACTGGAATAATTATAATACGCACTTCAGTTGAGACATTGTGGACCCCATCTGTCAACACAAATTCAAACGTATCATCTGAGGTTTCTGACCCATCGTGCTCATATGCTATAGCCAACAGTTCTTGGATATCTGCGACAGTGAAGTGGTTAGTTGCCTTGTCACCAGTGACCAGCTGTTTAACTATTCGACCGTGGTTTGGTGGCCTGGTGATAATAAATGTCAGATTGTCCAATGGAACATCAGCGTCTGTCACACTGAGCACTGATTGATCAATCCGTATATCCATGCCCTCAGACACAGTAAACACTTTCACATGTATTTCAGGAACTTCATCGTTTGCTGGCTCTATAACAATGTCTATAACTGTTTCTTTGCCATTGTTCTTGCCATCACAACACTGAAGCACAAGCTTGTCTGTCACAGGTTCAACTCCCTTGTGCACACTCTGAACATACCAAATGTCGCCCCTGTTGATATCTTGTGCAGAAAATGATGATATTGGTGTCCCTAGTGCAACGTTATTTGTACTTTTCTCAAGGAATCCGTTCACTGGTTGCGTTTTTACTAAGCAAAATATATCTTCTGAATAACCATCATCATCCACTACCTTTATGTTCTTTGGTGATATTGAAACTTTTTGTCCCTCAACAACATGTATCCGGCTATCATGGATTATTTGTGGAGCATGCACGTTTTTAGGAATATTGACACTACCGGCATAAATGTTCAGTGAAATCGGAACTCTATGTATACCATCAGAAATGATAAGCACAACTTTGTCGACATTAAACCGTTTATTTACTGCTGCTTTCCTATAAATGATGTGTTTGCTGTCTATGTCTACAACCGAGAATGATTCAGTTACAGAAAGAACCTTCCCGTCCTTGAACAGACTGCCAAATTTAGGAACACTCTGTAATACAAATATTACGTTACTTCTATCAGACTCTTTATCTCTGGCGTACAATTCATCAGATGCTATTACAACTTGTCCCTTCTCATCAATCACTGCTCCTGTGTTGACCACTTCTGGGACTGTGTCACTTAGTGGCTTTATTACAATGGTAAACTTCTGGTTCTCAAGCTTGTTTCCTACTTTATCTTCTATACTGAAATAGAAATTTATTATTCGTGTGGTGATGGACAATGCTGCGCTTGGTGGCTGGTAGCATATTTTGAGTTGATTCACGTCTGCTTGCGTAAACTGGTCCACTGGTTTCTGTGCACTCTCGCAATGTACAATCTTCCCGGAATCAAATGAGCTGTTACTGTAAGTGTCTTCAGGTATTTTTGTGACGGTGTATTTAACTTCACGATCATTAGATTCGTCGTCAGTGTACCTCAGATTCTTTTTCCGCAGTTCTGTGAGTCGATTGTCACCAACCTCAATTTGTAACAAAGTATTGGAGTATATGTACGGCGCGGTGTCATCAACTGGTTTTACTCTGACAGCGAGTTCATAGACTGGTGATTCATTTGGAGGGACAGCGTCATCTCTCAGCTTAAATTTTATTTTATCTGTAAAAGCTACATTTGCATACGCTCCCGTCTGCTTATAAAGTATGTTTCCCTGCATAATATCATTCTGAGTAAAGAAAGAAACGTTCCTTTCAAAACTGCCATTTTCAAACTGCCAAATACTTGAGTTCTCTGGGCGCTCATATCGTCTCATGCAAATAATTCCTAACAATGAAAATGGTGGAACCAAAACAAATGTTATAGTGGAACTGTCTCTATCTGAAGCCATCAAAATTGAGGGTGTCAGTGCAACTGTTCCCCATTTAATAACATTCACGCCCGTGTTTATGCTTATAGTTGGAACTGTGTCGTCTTTAGGGAATATTGTAACTGGCATTAGGAATATCACTTCCAAAGTCCCGTTGGACATTTTGAAGATGATGTTATCACTGTAGGTGTCACTGTTGTCGTGATGGTATACTACGTTTCCTTGCTCCAGATCACGTGGTGTGAAGTACTTCTTTCCCGATGGCAGAGTCAGGTGCCCATGTTGCAGTCCCTCCCAGTGATATATTCTAATGTTATCACTAACCTTTCCAACGGCTATTTCTAGTGAATCTGGACTACTTATTGCTTTTGACTGACCTTCTATTAGGTTCAGACCTTTCACTCTTGCCAAAGCCGACGCCAAACTGTTCAATGGCTGTACTACGATCATTAAAGGAATCTCGGCAGATGTCAGACCCTCAGAGTCCACGATAGTGACCCACAATTGAAACATTCGACTGATGTTGGAATCGGACTGCGGGGGTTTGTATGCTATTTTCAGATCATTTACTTCTCTCTGATAGAAATACTGCAAGGATGTGTCTGGGTCGTCTGTGTTCACAATGGACCCCTCTCCTGGACCCAGGGGTAACGAGATATTGAAAATGAGGCGGTCAGGCGGAGTGTGATCATCTATGCCAGACATGATGTCCGGTGTAATGGCGGTCAGTGTGAACTTGTTTATTGCTTCCATTACAAACAAGGAGTTGTGACTTGCATGAGGACGAGTGTTTGCCTGTCCAAGATAAATGCTTACTTTCACTTGATAATATTCCTCTTTTATTACTGACATGTTTTTACTGAATATGCATACATGCATGGCAATGAAGTCAAAATTCAATGCATTTTGTTGAGAGCTGAATTTATATCTTATTTCTGATTTCTGAAATTCATTGCAGTCAATATTTGTTAAAGATAGTCCATTGTTGATTAAATTGCCATACAGTGGCAATCCATAAGCAGTTGGCAAAATGCTAACTCTGCAGGAATATAAACTGCTGTTAAACAAAAAATTCACTGCATTAGACAAAGGGTGTGAGGAGGCATCAAAACTATCATCAACAGTCATGTCCTGTTTCTTTTTCACAATCTCATAAGGTGCCTTTACTATTTTTATCACTAAAACAAGCGGAATGACTGTGGTCTGAGAAGCTGAATCATACCTGATCAAAAGATGCAGCCGGTCTTCTGTGAAAGATTCCGAACCAAAATGTGTGTACTTAATCTCATTATTTGTAAAAGTACACGGAAATTCAGTTTTACTCAGTCTGCCTGGTTTGTAATAGAGGTTTACATCGTTGTCTATGACCCTTAAAGTGCAATTGGTCCTGGCTCGAACTCGCAACCTCAGGTCTCTGACGGGATCCAGCCATACGGTGCGACCCTGGGTCACACTGACGGCTCGGTTCACTATCACAATATCGGCTTTCCTTACATCTGCTTCGCTTTGCACGTTGCCTGTTAAAATCCACAGTGGCAAAAACACGTGCGTTATCGCAGTAATTAAATCCATGATTACTGAATTAGGCTAATTAATTGATTAATCCATCCACAATCCCGACACGGTAGATAAACTCTCTACCAACAATAAGTGTTGTCCGATCTATCGCGTTTACTCCTTTCATGTTTATAAACAATATCCATCAAAGTGTAATTCACTGTTTCGGTCGCGACTACTTTCACAATTGTGAAGCAGACGACTTTGGGATGCTGGGATACGTTGAATTGGCGCGTGCCACAAACTAACACCCAATGAAATAGCGTGTAACCTGCGGAGGTTACACCCACTCAAAGCGCTACTTGATTATCAGCGCACACTTATTCAATCAGTTATAAGATGTAATAAAATAAAAGTAAACGATCGTTACATAACAAATAAAATGATAGGCGTGGTGTATTAAAATCTAAAAAGTGTTAAAACTCGTATTATACTGACGCCCCACTCGCAATTTTCGTAGCATTCAAGGATTGATTAGCATACTTACCTTGATTAACCCTTTGCATGCTGGGAAATTTGTCGTCTGCTAAAATGTCGTCTGCTGAATTTCTAAAATCATCATTTTCTTCACTTTTTTTCAAAGATTACTATCAGAATAGCAAACAGTTTGGATCCTGATGAGACGCCACGTTCTGTGGCGTCTCATCTGGATCCAAACTGTTTGCAAAAACCTTCAAAATCCGGTTCCAGCACTCAAAGGGTTAATAAGTTAGCTGAGCAGTGTGCATACACTTTAATTAATACTTTTCGCATGTTGTTCTTATGAATTAATTAAGTCATAACGCATTGGGACGGTTTCCGACGTAAACATACACGATATAAAAGTAACAGTGCATCACTATAAGTGCTGTAAATTTTCGTATTTCAAATGAGCCATAATTATCAATGAAATAAATATTTCTTATGTTTTTCTCGCTCAATATTTTGGTTTGACCACATACATGAAAATCTCGATTACGATAATCATAGTTGGCCGTTCAACCCGATATTCTTTTAAATTAAGAAAATATATCAATGGCGATTTTGGTTTATCAAATACCAAATTAAAATACTAGTAAGTAAGCCTACTGTAGCTGTATTTTGATGCGCTAGAACTCGTATGTGATAGCAATACGGTGAACTTTTGTTGTGAAATTCCGCGATAACGTAGGCCCCAATTTCCCATTGTTCATTAACTGACACATGGACATGTAATATGTGACTATGTTACAGCATTGATAAAATGCATGCGAATAATAAATAAAAGACAATAAATCCTTGATAACATAAAGCACAGAGAACATGTCTGTGTTCACTGTTGGTGCTCGTCCTCTCAAACTTTGTTAGGTGTTTCGTGAGCTATTAAAAGCGTTCTCTACATGTACGCCCAGGTAATGTGTATGTCTGTCAAATTGGTCCTGTATAAAAACCGTTCACGAAGTTTGTGGGTGCTTTTGTGGTTAACCGTACGTCCGTTAGTGGGTCGTCAATGGTACTTCACGTTGTTCTTAATGTATGGGTGTATTGTATAGTTAATAATACATCTCGATTTATCTTGGTCAATCAGCCAAAAAACGTCGATTTGTGGTTCTTATACGTTGGAATTAAACCACGAGTTCACTAGCCCGAGGTCTTTAATATGAACGCATTATGAGTGCCTATCTGCTGTCCGGTTAGCTCAGTGGTTGGTTCACGCGCTACTCTGTCGCACCTAGGCGACCCTTGTTCAAATCCCGTTCCAGAAAGCATGTGAGTTTGGTTGGTGGTCACCATATCGGACAGGGCGGTGTTTCCTCTGGGAATTTCGCCCCCATTCCAAACACACGAAGCCCACCAACATTGAAAATCTTTCAGTAACAACTAAATAGCTGGAAATTGCACCTATTTTCAAAATTTATCACAACTTTCGTGAGTCCAGTAAGTTGATTAGATAGGAGTACTGGGATACACATAATGCAGTCTCAGGCGCGGGAAGACCTTACAAATATCGAAATACCCACAGGGTTTATCTATTGTAATTATGGCCTTTGCAGAAATCGTTACTGTTGAACGTTGGTACAGTACCAATCGAGCATAATAACCCTAATTTGCAGCTGAGGACCACAGAGGTATGAAGTGGAACATAACAGCGCCGTGGCAATGCACGTGGTTGGGTGAATGACCTTGAACTAGCAGGGCTTTGTCACCGGCTCTGTGGGGGAGCGGATAATTACCCTGTGATATGTTGTCCCGCTCAGAGTCCGAGACCAGAGGCGAGTGCTAATTTCATTTGAGCTACGCTCTGGGAAAAGCCGGACTTTTTCGCTTTTATGGAATTTTTCGTTCAAAAGGAAGTCTCTACTTAGCGAAAATCTAGTTAAGGCGGAAAGTGGCATCCCTGATTAGCCTGTGTGGATTTCTTAGGCTAATCTGGGACGAAAGTTTACGCACATGCATTAAGTCCCGTTTTCCCAGAGCTCTGATTTGATTGGCATAATTCGTTTAAATTAAATAATTAATACATACAATTAAGCATTGTACACATGTTTATCAATGCAACTATACTAAATGTATAAGCGTGGTTACTGTTTGTAAAAGTGTAAAAACCTCAAACTCCTGAATGCTAATACACAACCATGCTGATTAATAAAATCGTTTGTTGAATATGCAAATACAAAGGAAGTACATGTATTTTCTTAATGCCACCAAATATTTTGTGTACGCTTTATTTGCTTCCTCTTTAAATATTCTGGGTACAATTGTAACAATACGTTTTGCAAAATTGAAAATTGCAGAAAACATATCTGGGTTTTAGCTTGCTCTACTAGTCGCAGTGTGAGAAGCAATTTTTTGAAGTACGGGAGATAACTGAATTACATAATTACAACACTATCTCCGCAGTAACCTCCCATGTATTTTTGTATTAATGACACAACATTCAAAAAACTAGGTGTTGGATGCTAATTTTAATGGTTCTAGTATTGATCATTATTTATTTTATGTTGCCGGTATATATTTGTGGTGCAGGTCAGAAATATGTTAAAATATGTGAGGATAGTATAGACTGTTATGCCTAGCACATAGGCGAATTTCAAGCCGCGATATTAAACACTAATATGCCGAGTACTAAGGCTACTCTTATTAAACTAGTCGTAATTCGATTAGATTTATTGCCCTATATAATGTCTGTCTGCTACCGAAGTATTATGCTCTACAGTTCGGGTACTCCGGCTTCACCCCCCTCCCCCCCACCCACATACACACAACCCAAGACACCACCAAAATTGAACATATTTCAGTACAAAATTTAATAGCTGGAAATTGCAGCTATAATTCAAAATTCGTCCAAACTTTCAAGAGTCTAGTAAAGTAATTAGATGGGATTGCTGGGACATACTCTGGGTCCTCACATAATGCAGCCGCAGACGCGGAAAGAACTCATAAACTTCGATATACACACACGCACGCCCTTTTCCTTTTTTTTCGGAAACAGACGTTCAAACAAAACCATGTCAAAAGTACAATACTTTCATGGATAATTATTTATGTTATTTAAAGACACATTCCGTGTAAAAGTCGCAGGTAGTATTGCAATTGCTTCGCAGTATGTGTTCCGAACACGGGCTATGTGAATTTGTATACCGGGAGATCACAATGATGATTGGAAAAAAAACGGATATATGTGTGATGTTTTCTACATGTATATACCTTATTTATATTGCTTCTCTAATACTACATCGTATTCAAATAATAAGAACGAATATAACCGAAGTGCACGGATTTATGATATTATTTATGTATTTTAGCTCTATTGCATATTGCATGCCTAAGGATTATTCGAAACGCCCTCTAGTCCGTTTCCTGGATAGAGCCAGTAATATGTATCTAAGGGGAACGCTTCCACGGTGGGGATCGAACCTGTGACCTCCCGGTCGCTAGGCGGACACCATATCCACTACGCCACGATGGCCTATTACTGCATTGACATAGACAACGGAAATTAAGTAATCTCACAGGTGTCTCTATTTTTGCCCATGGTGCGAGTTATCGGCTTTGGCAATTTGCAATGCAGAAATGACGGTCGCATGCACTCTCTTCAAACAGCACAGAGCGCAGTGTCTAATAATCATTTTCTTCTTATTCTTTTTTTGTTCTTCTTTCTTTAATAATGATGTTTACGTCTACGAACATGGAATTATAACCAAACAACAACAGAAAGTACAACGAGTGAAATTCCACCATAGTTAGCTTAATACAAGAGAGGTCCAGTTAATGTTATTTGGCGCAATTTCCCTTTTAAAACTTTTATCGCACATATACGAAAACCCGCTGACAACGCCCCCAAAATGAACATGTAGAATTCACGCGTTCTAGCTCACGTGAAATGTCATATGACCATGGTGACGTCACGAATGTGTAAACACTTTGCATAGGAATCGGAAGAGTAAATTGTTGGAAAATCATGATAATATGAATAAGTAATTGGCTTAAACTTCAGGTAAGTGATTCGATTAACATGATAATTTTAGGCCTAACGATTTTACTGGAAGGAATTACTAGGGCTCGACCATCAGAGCTGTAAAACGTTTTCGTGTATTCTTGTGAACAGAGTGGGTGGGGCGTGAAAAAAATCAACCGACCAAGCTGTCAGTTGTAATAGCACTGTTGAAATAAACCACTAAAGATCAATTAAGTAATGTTACGGCACAATTCTTGTCTTCAGTTTTTAATCCAATGAATAATTTGCACAACGAATTAAGTATGAAAGTTACTTTTTATAATAGCAAACATTCTCTGTAACATGGTAACACACTGGTCATTTAACAGCATTATTGTGTGAACTGATCAATATTTGCATAACTTTACAAGCAAGCATACTGTAACTACTAACAGGTAATGCATCTCTTTAGTTTAAGTCACCGCTGGCTATGAAAATCTTTTGTTTTTACTTCAAATCATCCATCAGGCAATGTATCCAAAGACCTAAACACTTCACACTTTGTTAGTCAATGTTTTATAACATGCTAGCTTTAGGCTAGAAAAAGACAATACCATGTCTGTCATTCGATCACATTTTAACAAATTAATCACATCATTTGTCAATAAGATCAATGACACTTAACTTAACAAAACTGTATTTACCTCAAGCAAGTTTTCATAGCGTTTTAATGGTCGCACAACTTGGTTGTATTTTTTTATTGTGCAAAAGGGATAGTTTGTAAAAATGAATCGTGTATCTTATATAGATTTAGATATGGAGGTTAAAAGTAATAATCAATTTAAAATTAAAAGAGAGGCTGCCAAAATGGGAGCAACAAGATTTCAGGTAAACTAAAATTTAATGTATTAAAATATTTCTATTTTGGTTTCAAATTTGAAAAAAAAGACAAACCAACATAATTTTTTAATGAACATGTGTTCTACACTGACTGAAAATCAGTTTTGAAATATTTTTTGTCATATAATGTTTTCTTGTATGTTTATTCTCAACAAATATTCGGTGGTTTATTTTTTTGTTTAATATTTGAAAATGCAATGCATTCAAACTAGGGGAATGTATAATTAATGACAAACATTTGTAAATCATTAATGTTCTCTTTGATACAGACACACCCATGTTTTTATCGGCTTTTGCAGATGATGTTGTACAGTTTACTGTTACTTTCAGTACTATTGGTACTAGCATCAAATTGTTAAAAAAAAGAAATACCTTGTGGAATCAATGCTGAATAGATGCTTGAATATAACTTAAGTTGAAACAGCACAATAAAGTCACTTACAAAAAAAAGTTCACCCTGCTCTTTTTAGGCCCCCCTCCCCTGTCATTTTTCTGTCTGGCTAAATCCCTCCTAAACTGTAAACTGAGCAGTTGAAAGTGCATTTTGTGCCTAAGAATTTGACTAAACAACAAAAGAAGGTCTAAAGGAAGCTGTTGAAGTATTTTCCAAAGTGGACAGGAAAAGGCCTGATGTGTCAATATTTGTTGATAAAAAAAAAAATCCCAATTTGGTCCATTTTGTTGATAAAATATTCTCAAATTTGCCATTCGATTTATTTAAAAAATCCCAATTTGACCAAACTCCTTTTCCCAAAATGGCAAGGAAAACCCCCAGGCACCCATGATTATAGTTTTATCTTTTTACTTAAATCTAAGCCTGAAAGTTTAACATAAATGCTTTGCATGTTAATACAAAGCTTAACGGTATGTTTCAGTGGTTGGAAGAAATGGCGGGGAAGTCAAAACTCCTGAAGGTGGTGTTGCTAGGAGACGGAGGCGTCGGCAAGAGTTCCCTCATGAACCGCTTTGTCAGCAACAAGTTTGACTCCCAGTCCTTTCATACGATAGGGGTGGAGTTCCTCAACAAAGACGTAGTTGTAGACAATGATTCATACACAATGCAGATATGGGACACCGCGGGCCAGGAACGGTTCAAGTCCCTGCGGACGCCATTCTACCGCGGCGCCGACTGCTGCTTGCTGACCTTCGCTGTCGATGACATGCAGAGTTTCAGAAATCTATCCATGTGGAAGAAGGAATTCTTGTATTATGCCGACATTCAGGATGGAAACGCATTCCCGTTTGTTATCTTAGGTAATAAAGTTGACATGGAGAATCGTGTAGTGAACGAGGAAATGGTGCGGGACTGGTGTGGCCAGAATGGTCGCTGTCCGTACTTTGAGACCAGTGCTAAAGACTCCACCAATGTGGATACTGCATTTAAAGCAGCTATTGAGAGACTGCAGGAGCTCGAGGAGCAAATTGAGGAGAAGACACAACATGGTCACACAGTGGATCTTAAACGGAAAAAACAGCAATCTGGAGGGTGCTGCAATTAGTCTGGCCTGTTCATCAGCTTCGGATAAAAAGATCCCTGTGTTGTCAGTGGCTTGTGATGTCTCATAAAATCAGTGAACTTGAAGCCACCTTTTTTATTTGAAATAACATACCGGTATTTATTATATCATGATGACAGGTTCATTTGATTTGTTTGAACATTTCTTACATTCAGCCTGTTAAAATGTTTGTCCTTATCATGTTCCTTTATCAAATGTGTGTGCATGCATAGCAATATGAACTTCTTGTTAAATATACATTGTATTAAATTTATTTTAAAAATCAAACTCTGTTTTGCATCACTGGATTTGTAATTAGGAGTTGAATGAATGAATGGCTGAGGAGCACTTTAAGACCATGATTACATGTAACTTACAGGGGTTTTTCTGCATATTTTGGGAAAAGGAGTCTGACCAAATTGGGAATTTTTTATCGACAAAATTGTCCATTTTGGGAATTTTTGCTTCGATGAAACAGCTCATTTTGGGAAAACATTGTGAATTTATCATGCTTATAAAAATAAGTCAGTGGTTTAATAAATAAATGTGTTTTTTGAGTCACTAAAGGCTTTATTACGTCGCGGATGAAGGGAAGTCACTCTTCCGATATAAGTTATGTTTACTTTTAAAGATTTTGAAAAAAAAACAACAAACAAACAATTTTTTTTTTGAATTGGGAAATATGTAATCAAGATTCGATTGGGAACAGGTCCGTTTGCTTTGGGAATGCCTCCATTTTCCGGAGGCGCAGACAGTGCTGAAAAACCCCTGACTTATGACTGCTCAGTAATTGTCAGAATGCAACATTAGCCTCACTCTGGGAAAACGGGGTTCAATGCATGTGCGTAAAGTGTTCCAGATTAGACTGTGCAGACTGCACAATCAGGGATGACACTTTCCGCCTTAACTGGATTTTCGCTGAGAAGAGACTTCCTATAAACGAAAATATCTTAAAAGCGGAAAGAGTGGTCCCTGATTAGCCTGTGTTTACTGCACAGGCTAATCTGGAATGACACTTAAGGCACATGCAAGGAGCCCGGTTTTCCCAGAGCGAGGATCAAGTAAGAAACAGCTATGTTACACAAGTCTCTTGTCATTAGATATTTGCTTATCTGTTACAAGGAAGTATGAAATAACCATTTAAAGATGTCATGGATTGTGAAAATACATTATTTGTCAATCGTGCAGATGCATAGTAACTATATGAGAGACTGCGAACTATTTCAATGATAAAACATCCATCATTCATGAGGATACATAATTTTTATAATGCCTTAAGTGGTAAATAGGTGCACTGGTTGTTATTTGTATGATAGTCATGTTAACTAAGGAAACGATCTTTTATCACAAAAGGAACAGGTGGACCATTCCTGTGACATTTTTCAATTATTTTCTAAATTTATTGAATTTGAAGTCCTTGCACTTAACACTTGTTATTATGTTTTTTCATTTTCTATCAAAATAAAATGTTTACTTTCTTGTGTTGTCAAGTCCAGATGGGCAGCAGGGTAGGTGAGAATAAACAAGGAAGGCACATCAGTGACATCACCCTGATATTCAACTCTAGATCATTTCCTTAAACTACAAATTAGCCTCTTTGATAAAATGGGGTTTAACCCTTTGAGCGCTGGAACCAAATTTTAAAGGCCTTTGCAAACAGTTTGGATCCAGATGAGACGCCACAGAACGTCAGGATCCAAACTGTTTGTAATTTTGATAGTATTCTTTGAAAAAATAAAAGAAAATGCTAATTTTAGAAATTCAGCTGACAACATTTTAGCAGACGACAAATTTCCCAGCATGCAAAGGGCTAATGAATGTGCGTGATGTCTTATCCCTGATATGCCTGTGTAGTCAGGGATGACACTTTCCTCTTTCATGGACTTTTTCGTTTAAAGGAAGTCTCTTATAAACGAAAATCCAGTTAAGGAAGAAAATGTCCCCCCTGATTAGCCTGTGTGGATTGCACAGGCTAATCTTGGACAACACACTACACATATGCATTAAACCCGGTAATTCACAGAGTATGGCTCAAATCTTATTTCTCTGCTTGAGATGAAAAAAATATGGTGTACATGTACATCAATATTAAATTGTTCAACTGGTGCATCGGATATTTGAGCTGTCCAGATTGTGTTAACCATCCTGACTGTAATACCGGTAATCAAATTGATAATTAGTAACAAAGATAAAGTGATACGACCAGACTTTGTTAAACATGGTAGTGGTACAGAGTGTTAATGATCATGTACAATGATGTAGAATTTATGTTAAGGGATGTAGGCTGTACTACTGTTAGCAATCTATGTGATAAATAGATATAACTGGTACATAGGAGTAAGTGGAACACTAAACGTGAGGAAGTCATATGAACTGCAGGCTATAGGACCTTGACCTTGAGTTGAAACAATCATTACCGGTTGTAGATGTGGCTAAGTAGTCATATGTATCATAGAAAGGATACTGATATAAAATAATGCTTTATCTTGGTTTTGTTTATGGTGTTCTCTAACATTTTGTTTTTCATTATTATTTTTTTATATATATTTAAAGTGTATGCCCTGCTGCTTGAGAACTCTGTGTGGTTCTTAATTGAGTCGTGTTCTGGGAAAACTGGGCATAATGCATGCGTGTAAAGTGTCATCCCAGATTAGCCTGTGCAGTCCACACAGGCTAATCAGGGACAACACTTTCCGCTTTTATGACATTTTTTCGTTTAAATGAAGTCTCTTCTTAGCAAAAATCCAATTTAGGCGGAAAGTGTCGTCCCTGATTAGCCTGGGACGACATTTTACGCACATGCATTATGCCCAGTTTTCTCAGCACGCGACACAAATAAAGTGTTTGATCTACTGCTTGAGAAATCTGTGTGGTTCTTAATTTTAAGTTATTATTCAGCCATAATTGATGAGAGTTGCCGAGTGAAACAAAGTTAACCTATTTATGCCTCGTGGACTCTCACATCCTTCTAAATTGGATCAATTTATTTCCCAAATAAGGGATGTCTAGTATATTAATTTCTATATTTAGAATATTTCTTACAGAAATTCATTTAAGCAAACAGCGTAGACCCTGATGAGAGGCCGCATCATGGGGCGTCTCATCTGGGTCAACGCTGTTTGCCAAGGCCTTTTTTTCTAGACGCTAGGCATAAATGCGTTAAGTTTTGTGCTGTAATTTCCTTAACATTTGTAAATAGCATGTGCATATGAAGATTGATAGAATGAATTTAATTTTGTACAAACAACAGCATGGTGTGCATTTATTGTGCATTTATTGTTTATTACAAATTCAAATTAGAAAGCAAACTTTGTTTCTTCTGTTCTGTTTCACAAAATCTATATATTCTTTCAGCCAGTGTAACTATTAGTAAAGAATAATAATCAATATATACCTACAGACAAATAAATAGAGGATATTTGTTCATGTCAGTGTAAGATCGTTTGTTATTTCACGAGTGATCATAGAAAATATATTTTCATGAGTGGCGCAGCCACGAGTGAAAATATTATTTTTCTATGATCACGAGTGAAATAACAAACGATCTTACACTGACATGAACAAATTTTCTGTTTCTTTTATGCCCCTTTTTCAAGAAAATAATTAATTATAATTTCCCTTTCGCTGAAAAGTGACCCTCTCTCCCGTGGCGTGCCTCAATACATTGAAATGACGTCATTTTTGACGTCATTTGTTGACGAAATGAAGTCATTATTCCAGGGAAATTCTTCAGTTAAACTCTTTTACAATGTAAATAAACGGTAAAAAAAGCATAAAATTAAAAGAAAATATGTTGGATTCGGTGGATAATCGATTTTATTTTACTCGTGATCATAGAAAAACATATAAACAAGGATATAAACAAAGGAAGTACATCTTGATATGATAATCTAAAAATAGAAAAAGAAATTCCGAAAATTTGTTCTTTTCACCGGTGAAAAGAACAATTTTGTTCTTTTCACTGCTGTTATTTCACTTCAGAAATGTCATATTTTATCATTAGGTATAAAAGAACATCTGTTTATTTAAAGCATTAAATAAATACTTAAATATTTGTTCAAAATAAAATAGACGTTTGTTTATTAGCTCCTGTCTCAAGGCAAAGTGTATATAAATGGTAGGCGTCATTCTGTTTAACCGTGCCCGTCCTTCCAGCAGTCACACAATATGGATCCTGCAATAACTCAAAAAGAGGTTAAGCTAGGTTAATGAAACATGGTATGTGAATAGAGGGCCATATGGGAAATATGCATGTTATTATTATTTTTTTAGGTGACTATTCACACTTGTGTGTAGGGTCATTGAGCAAGAATCATAAGTGTGACCTGCAATTTAGCAGAATTATGTCCCTTTTGTACTTAGAAATGTGTTTAAGGTGAATCTGCAACATCTCCATATCACTGTTTCTACTTCGACAAAATTGTTACCGCAGTTACAAAATAGATATCACCGTGGTGACAAAATTGTTACCACAGTGACAAAATTGTCACCGCGGTAATAATTTTGTCACCGCGGTGATATCTATTTTTAGCTGTTGACGTATTTGTACTTTTGACCCAAATAGTACGGCATATGAAACTACATATATGTGTTTGGGGTCATTGTGTAAGGTCACTGACCAACGTCCATAACTGTGATCAGCAATTTAGCAGAATTATGCCCCCTTATGTACTTAGAAAATAAGTTTAAAGGTAAACATGCAACATCTCCATATCTCTTTATTTACTTCAGACTTAAAATAAAACGTTAAATATGTGTACATGTACATGTTTTTTATTAACATTTACTGATCAAGAGGTATACATGTGACCAACTTTTTATCAGGATTTTGCCTTTTTTATACTTATAAATGTCCCATTAAGGTTTGCTAGCAAGTTGAGATTATGGTTGAAGTATGCATGCAACAAGTACAGATTTCTGTAACTGTTACAGATGTTTAATTGAAACTTCACACATGGCGTTTGACCCATCATGCCAGGTCACTTACCATGACCCATTATTCTGACCTGCAATTAAGCAAATAATGACAATTTCGTACTTAGAAAAATCCGGATAACAACTTCATATCTCTGTCTATTGCAGATATTGAAAGAAAACTTCACATATGAGTTCAGGGTCCTTACAATCAGACTCTGACCAATACCTATAACTTTAATCAGCCTGTTAGCAGCATTATGTCCCCTTTTGTTCTCATTAAGGCAGGTAACGGTTTGTGTGCAAGCTGAAATTCATTATTTTATGTTTGCATGCACAAGTACATATGAGCCACGCGATGTGAAAATGGGGTTTATTGCATGTGCGTAAAGTTTCGTCCCAGATAAGCCAGTGCAGTCCGCACTGGCTAACCAGGGACGACACTTTCCGCATAAACTGGATTTTAGTCAAGAAGCGACTTTCTTTAAAAGAAAAATATTATAAAAGAGGAAAGTGTCGGCCCTGATTAGCCTGTGCAGACCGCACAGGCTAATCTGGGAGGACACTTTACGCACATGCATTAAACCCCGTTTTCCCATAGCGAGGCTCATATCTTTGTAACTGCCACAGATTTGCAATTGAAACTTCACACACATCTCCAGGTTCATCATGTGAGGTCACTTGCCAAGGCAAATTACTTCCAGCTGCAATCGGACCATGTAAAGCTATAAAATCGAATTGTTTAATCATCAGCTTCCAGAATCGTCTGGATTATTAGAAAACCCGTTAATGTTGGAACAAATTTAGGGTTTGTCGGTTCATAAATGTAGACTATATATTTCACGACCTAAGTCACTTTAACCAGTCTGGCCAGGTGCTACACTGACTGCTATAAAGTCAAGCAATGCTTCGTGGTCTCATAAGCGGACATGGAAGCTCCTGGCCAGACGGCGCGAATGCGCTAGTGATGTGGCCGCGTATGCCATAAGACCCATTTTCGCATGACGCGGCTCATATCGGCGCGAGACCCCGTCTAGAAGACATTAAACATCCATAGCACACCTGATTTCACGATGNCCTGTGCAGTCCGCACAGGCTAATCAGGGACGACACTTTCCGCATAAACTGGATTTGAGTCAAGAAGAGACTTTCTTTAAACGAAAAATATTATAAAAGCCGAAAGTGTCGGCCCTGATTAGCCTGTGCAGACTGCACAGGCTAATCTGGGAGGACACTTTACGCACATGCATTAAACCCCATTTTTACATAGCGAGGCTCATATCTTTGTAACTGCCACAGATTTTCAATTGAAACTTCACACACATCTCCAGGTTCATCATATGAGGTCACTTGCAAAGGCAAATAACTTTCAGCTGCAATCGGACCATGTAAAGCTATAAAATCGAATTGTTTAATCATCAGCTTCCAGAATCGTCCGGATTATTAGAAAACCCGTTAATGTTGGAACAAATTTAGGGCTTGTCGGTTCATAAATTGTTGACTATATATTTCACGACCTAAGTCACTTTAACCAGTCTGGCCAGGTGCTACACTGACTGCTATAAAGTCGAGCAATGTTTCGTGGTCTCATAAGCGGACATGGAAGCTCCTGGCCAGACGGCGCGAATGCTCTGGTGATGTGGCCGCCTATGCCATAAGACCCATTTTCGCATGACGCGGCTCATATCGGCGCGTGACCCCGTCTAGAAGACATTAAACATCCATAGCACACCTGATTTCACGATGCGCTGTATCATTTTGCCCACGACTAAGGATGTTTGCTTGTCAATAGGGCATTATCAGGAACTTCTAAAATTAAGAATATATTTATTAAGTTTAGCTTAACGGAGCGCAATGTGCTTTTGATAAGCTTTGTGTGATCGTCCGTAGTGCGTCATCCGTCGTCACATTTGGCTTTTGTGCGAGGCCGTTTGTTATGCGTTGTCAACATCAAACTGTAAACAAAACATTTGTCGCGATTCTTGTTCAATATGGTCATGATTTTTGTTTACATTTATAATTGAGCAAGCGCTACTTTTTCATACAAATGCGTGTAAAAATCTTACTCTTTGTAGAGTTGGATTATTATTGGTCAGGTCTTTTACATCAGTCAATATTTTACTGACTAATGAATATCGGTAAAATATACGAAGCAGGTGTAATACCTAAACTAAAAGTTCTTATAATCTGACGTTCTATGATCTATTAGTTATTGGATGACATGACACATTGACACGAACGCTTCGATATCTTCTGGGTGATTTGTTGAGATATCATATGTAAGTATGCATGGTATTTTAATTCAGACAGTTTACATGACATTTGAATTCAGACATTATAATTTATTAATTATTTCAAAAGAACTGTTAATGGTCAAAGCAAGCACAGCGGCAGGTATGGCTTATTGCTCCTGCTACAATTCTTAAACTCTTAATCGTTCTATATTGGTGCAAAAACAATCGACTCTTAAATGATCTGACAATTTGGGCAAATACATTGAGAAGTATATTTTACCAAATTTTCGATTAATTGAAGAAATACATGAGGTGAGGAGTTTATTTGACCAATGCGCCACCTGAGCGTTTGAACAAACAGAAACCGTCTTAATTAAATTGGACATAATTAACCGAGCATCGAGTTAACTTTTTAAGTAAAATTATATAACATAAATGTGTATACAGATTATAGTGTAGACATATGTGAGATTTAAACTAGATAAGGAAGTAAAGATTTCGAGCGATTAACATGATTGCCATGTTATGAACCTCATCAATTACGGTCATTGACCACAATGCGATCGATTGTACAAACAATATACTAGTTTTTTTCCATATAAAATGTCATTCCCTTCGACATTGACACATACCACAGTAACATAACGAAATGGCCGATATTGGGTGCATTGCTTTTTAAATAATACAGCAGCCATTAAACTGCAATTACCTTACATGGTTTTCCATTGATTATTTGTACGTACCGAAATGTTGATTTGAACTATACATAAAGCTTAAAAACTGCACCAATAACCCTCTGAACATGATAAGCCTAAACATTATTTATCCGTTTACGCTTAGCTTTTGCAATGCTACACAATTCTTATAATTGTATTGTATTGTAAATAGCGTTAGTGTATGCTTTCCAGTTACTACAAGTCTATATAGAGCCATACGTTCTACGAAAACCTGGTGACTTTGCCCCAAAGTGTTCATCCAGACAGAATATAGCGCATACCTGTGTAATGAGTGTCTTAAAATAGAACTTATACCAGTCGGTCGCGCTCGGTTGATTTATGTTTCATATAACATGTGTATGCAAGGTGGGGTGGAACTATGTCGGACTATCGTTACTTTCGAAATGTGGCATGTTTGACATTTCAATGTTAGTTGCAGATAAGTTCCTGTTCCCTTCGAACATATGTTAAGGATCATAAGAATTTAGACAATAACTTTTAAATTGTGTCAATTAGGCTTACTGAGTAAATTGAATGCTGTAATATGCTATTGGATTTTACATGAACCGCGAAAACCAGTTTCTGTTTCTTTTGTAGCCACAGTTGTGTGTGGTTTCACGTGTAATTATGTCATGTTGTGTTTAAATTAAATATCATTAGGCGTACATCGGGAATTAATTATTTTCACAACCATGGCTGAAAAGGGGCTCGCGGAAGCCTACATTCTAGGGATACCATTCGGATTATTCGGTGCCCACAATTTTTACTTGGGTCGCAAGAACTGGGGGATTGTTTACGCCTGTACCTTCGGGCTATTCGGACTGGGTTGGCTGTTCGACCTAGTGCGTATGCGCTGGTTGGTCAAGCACGCGAACCGGCACGAGCCCAACCGGAAGATGGTGTCAGACGCATACATCATCTGTGCGCTGACCGGACTGTTCGGTGAGTAAACACCTGGCTGGTGACTCCAGATATAAGATGGCTCTGAATTCTGGTATCATGGTATGGGTATAATACTTAACTTGAAGGAAAAGTGAGCCGAGTATGCTTCTCGAACCCACGACTGTGCAACTTTAGCATCGTCAAGGCTGGAACTAAAATGGCGTTTTTTTTTACCGAGGCACACTGCATGATTAAATTCGCTTGAACAATATTTAACTTAAAAATAAATCTTACACTGTGAACCAGGGAGTCTGGGATGTTTCATTAGTCATAGGGACAAGCAACAACTAGGCTTGTCACCATGGCATAGGATGACATATGCCCCCTTTTTCCACATTTTTCAAAACCTAAACGCAAAACCTAAACGCAAAGTGTGACGGGATTTTAGACAGACGGACGGACAGACAGACGGACAGTGCGATCACTATATGCCCACCTTCGGGGGCATAAAAATACCTTTAAATACATACAGTACATAATTATTTTTAAAGTATAAACGTCTTTATGGGTATAGGGTATTTTGGTCCCCAAGAACCATACATGATTGTCAAAAAGGCTCATTATTGCCTAGTTATATCCATACAGTATCATTTGTAAATTTAATATTGCGTGTTCTGAGAAAACTGGGCAAAATGCTTGTGCGTAAATTGTCATCCCAGATTAGCCTGTGCAGTCCGCACAGGCTAATCAGGGACGACAATTTCCGCTTTTTTGGAATTTTTCGTTTAAATGATGTCTCTTCTTAGCGAAAATCCAGTTAAGGCGGAAAGTGTCGTCCCGGATTAGCCTGTGCGGACTGCACAGGCTAATCTGGGACGACACTCTACGCACAAGCATTTTGCCCAGTTTTCTCAGAACACGCCACAAATGATGCAGATGGACCAAGCATTTAACATGTGACAATGACCATAGGGAAGTCAAACAGTCAAAATCATGAAGATCTGAAACACTTTATGTACAGCCAGGTCTAACCAGTAACCACCAATTAATAACACGAAACTCACATTCAAAGTTGAAACCAATACTCCTTACACCATTTATACTCCTTAACCTTTAAACCTTGCTATGTACACGTACACTATTTATAACATATAGAAGCAACAGGTAATTTAAAAAGTCAAAGCAAAAAACCCCAATAAGGTTAGTTTGTAAAAATAGTTCCTCCATACATAAAAGCAGTTAAAACAAACAACACAAATATCGCAAAAATTTAATCCTTCTACCTAGTAGTTTTATGTACATACAATAACATATTGATTGTCAAATGGTATTAGCCAAATAAGTTTAAAGCAATTTCGATATTTTTATTATACGAGCGTAATCAGATAATTGAATCAATGTTATTCATTCATGGGTGTGTGCGGCAGGTAGTCCAAATAATTAGACGTTGTTAGTGGATTCCGATTTATTTCAGCATCGCTCTGGGAAAACAGGGCTCAATGCACGTGCTTAAAATATCATCACATATCAAACTTCCTTTAAACGAGAACTATCCTAAAAGCGGAGAGTGTCGTCCCTGATAAGCCTGTGCACAGGCTAATCTGGGACGACTTTTGCGCACTTGCACGAAGTCCGTTTTCCCAGAGGCCGGCTCTTATTATACAAGTATGCAGTCACACGAGCAAATGATGTGTAACTCAACTTTTGCATGCTGATTGTATCTTTCCAGTTCGGTATTGTTTTCTGTGCTCTGAAGTATTGTGATTTCAGTTGCAATTGAATTGTGAGAAAATATACTGTTGTTTGCAATTGAGATTGCAACTGTGTTAAAGGTATAGGGATATCATTGTATTATTTAATTATAATTAAGCGCCTTGCCATAAATGGTAGACTGTAAGACATTATGTCCCTGTCTGACGATCTGTCATACAAGATAGAAGTAAATCATCACTATATGTATTCCGAGGCCATGAGATGGACACCATTTGTTCGGTTTTTGCTCGACAAGCGATGATGAAATGTCAATTCGAACACGATTATACACGTGTTTTTATTATGTGGTGATTGGTTATAAACCCTATATCTGACATAAATAACAATAACATACGTAAACTCAACTTGATTGATTGTGGTAGATCTATAACTACTATAAGAGATTGTAACGGTTTTTAACCCGACACTTTTAGTGCGTGTCGTAACACTTAGCTAAACACTGGGTACTGGTTTCGCAATATAACTATTCTGGTATATTTGTCAACAAACACAACGCGTGATATATTCGTCATTCAGTTATATTTATACAGACGATCATAGACATGTTGTCCGTACATAAAGCAGTACGCGTCGGACCATAGAGTTTAAAACATTTCATGAATTCCTTTGTATGTCAAAATAACATGTTGGCAAGTTCACGTCGGCCTGCTTGAAAAGAAACATAAACTTTGTCGTACGTGAAATGCNGTACGGCCATGGAGACAGAAGTTGGGGCGTAAGGTCATGAAGACGGTAGTTAGGGCGTATGGTCATGGAGAGGGAAGTAAGGGCGTACGGCCATGGAGACGGTAGTTAGGGCGTTTGGTCATGGAGACTGTCTTAGTGCGTATGGTCATGGTGACGGAAGTTAGTGCGTATGGTCATGAAGACAGAAGTTAGGGCGTACGGCCATTGAGAGGGAAGTTAGGGCGTACGGCCATGGAGACGGTAGATAGGGCGTACGGTCATAAAGAGGGAAGTTAGGGCGTACGGTCATGTAGAGGAAAGTTAGGGCGTAGGGCCATGGAGACAGAAGTTAGGGCGTACGGCCATGGAGAGGGAAGTTAGGGCGTACGACCATGGAGAGGGAAGTTAGGGCGTACGGCCATGGAGAAGGAAGTTAGGGCGTACGACCATGGGGACGGTAGTTAGGGCGTATGATCATGGAGATTGAAGTTAGGGCGTACGGTCATGAAAGGAGAAGTTAGGGCGTACGGCCTAGGAGAGGGAAGTTAGGGCGTACGACCATGGAGAGGGAAGTAAGGGCGTACGGTCATGGAGTGGGAAGTAAGGGCGTACGGCCATGGAGACGGTAGTTAGGGCGAACGGCCATTGAGACAGAAGTTAGGGCGTACGGCCATGGAAACGGTAGTTAGGGCGTATGGTCATGGAGAGGGAAGTTAGGGCGTACGGTGATGGAGACGGTAGTTAGGGCGTATGATCATGAAGACGGAAGTAATGGCGTACGGCCATGGAGACAGAAGTTAGGGCGTATGGTCATGAAGACGGTAGTAAGGGCGTATGGTCATGGAGAGGGAAGTTAGGGCGTATGGTCATGAAGACGGAAGTTAGGGCGTATAGTCATGGAGAGGGAAGTAATGGCGTACGTCCATGGAGACAGAAATTAGGGAGTATGGTCATGAAGACGGTAGTTAGGGCGTATAATCATGGAGAGGGAAGTAAGGGCGTACGGCCATGGAGACAGAAGTTAGGGCGTAAGGTAATGAAGACGGTAGTTAGGGCGTATGGTCATGGAGAGGGAAGTAAGGGCGTACGGCCATGGAGACGGTAGTGAGGGCGTATGGTCACGGAGACGGTAGTTAGTGCGTATGGTCATGGGGAGGGAAGTTAGTGCGTATGGTCATGAAGACAGAAGTTAGGGCGAACGGCCATGGAGAAGGAAGTTAGGGCGTATGGTCATGGAGACGGTAGTTAGGGCGTATGGTCATTAAGACGGTTGTTAGAGCGTATGTTCATGGAGAGGGAAGTAATGGCGTACGGCCATGGAGACAGACGTTAGGGCGTGTGGTCATGAAGACGGTAGTTAGCGCGTATAATCATGGAGAGGGAAGTAAGGGCGTACGGCGATGGAGACAGAAGTTTGGGCGTAAGGTCATGAAGACGGTAGTCAGGGCGTATGGTCATGGAGAGGGAAGTAAGGGCGTACGGCCATTGAGACAGAAGTTAGGGCGTACGGCCATGGAGACGGTAGTTAGGGCGTATGGTCATGGAGAGGGAAGTTAGGGCGTACGGTCATGGAGACGGTAGTTAGGGCGTATGGTCATGAAGAGGGAAGTAAGGGCGTACGGCCATGGAGACAGAAGTTAGGGCGTATGATAATGAAGACGGTAGTTAGGGCGTATGGTCATGTAGAGGGAAGTAAGGGCGTGCGGCCATGGAGACAGAATTTAGGGCGTATGGTAATGAAGAAGGTAGTTAGGGTGTATGGTCATGGAGAGGGAAGTTAGGGCGTATGGTCATGGAGACGGTAGTTAGGGCGTATGGTCATGAAGCCGGTAGTTAGGGCGTATGGTCATGGAGAGGGAAGTAATGGCGTACGGCCATGGAGACAGAATTAGGGCGTATGGTGATGAAGACGGTAGTTAGGGCGTATAATCATGGAGAGGGAAGTAAGTGCGTACGGCCATGGAGACAGAAGTTGGGGCGTAAGGTCATGAAGACGGTAGTTAGGGCGTATGGTCATGGAGAGGGAAGTAAGGGCGTACGGCCATGGAGACGGTAGTTAGGGCGTTTGGTCATGGAGACTGTCTTAGTGCGTATGGTCATGGTGACGGAAGTTAGTGCGTATGGTCATGAAGACAGAAGTTAGGGCGTACGGCCATTGAGAGGGAAGTTAGGGCGTACGGCCATGGAGACGGTAGATAGGGCGTACGGTCATAAAGAGGGAAGTTAGGGCGTACGGTCATGTAGAGGAAAGTTAGGGCGTAGGGCCATGGAGACAGAAGTTAGGGCGTACGGCCATGGAGAGGGAAGTTAGGGCGTACGACCATGGAGAGGGAAGTTAGGGCGTACGGCCATGGAGAAGGAAGTTAGGGCGTACGACCATGGGGACGGTAGTTAGGGCGTATGATCATGGAGATTGAAGTTAGGGCGTACGGTCATGAAAGGAGAAGTTAGGGCGTACGGCCTAGGAGAGGGAAGTTAGGGCGTACGACCATGGAGAGGGAAGTAAGGGCGTACGGTCATGGAGTGGGAAGTAAGGGCGTACGGCCATGGAGACGGTAGTTAGGGCGAACGGCCATTGAGACAGAAGTTAGGGCGTACGGCCATGGAAACGGTAGTTAGGGCGTATGGTCATGGAGAGGGAAGTTAGGGCGTACGGTGATGGAGACGGTAGTTAGGGCGTATGATCATGAAGACGGAAGTAATGGCGTACGGCCATGGAGACAGAAGTTAGGGCGTATGGTCATGAAGACGGTAGTAAGGGCGTATGGTCATGGAGAGGGAAGTTAGGGCGTATGGTCATGAAGACGGAAGTTAGGGCGTATAGTCATGGAGAGGGAAGTAATGGCGTACGTCCATGGAGACAGAAATTAGGGAGTATGGTCATGAAGACGGTAGTTAGGGCGTATAATCATGGAGAGGGAAGTAAGGGCGTACGGCCATGGAGACAGAAGTTAGGGCGTAAGGTAATGAAGACGGTAGTTAGGGCGTATGGTCATGGAGAGGGAAGTAAGGGCGTACGGCCATGGAGACGGTAGTGAGGGCGTATGGTCACGGAGACGGTAGTTAGTGCGTATGGTCATGGGGAGGGAAGTAAGTGCGTATGGTCATGAAGACAGAAGTTAGGGCGAACGGCCATGGAGAGGGAAGTTAGGGCGTATGGTCATGGAGACGGTAGTTAGGGCGTATGGTCATTAAGACGGTTGTTAGAGCGTATGTTCATGGAGAGGGAAGTAATGGCGTACGGCCATGGAGACAGACGTTAGGGCGTGTGGTCATGAAGACGGTAGTTAGCGCGTATAATCATGGAGAGGGAAGTAAGGGCGTACGGCGATGGAGACAGAAGTTTGGGCGTAAGGTCATGAAGACGGTAGTCAGGGCGTATGGTCATGGAGAGGGAAGTAAGGGCGTACGGCCATTGAGACAGAAGTTAGGGCGTACGGCCATGGAGACGGTAGTTAGGGCGTATGGTCATGGAGAGGGAAGTTAGGGCGTACGGTCATGGAGACGGTAGTTAGGGCGTATGGTCATGAAGAGGGAAGTAAGGGCGTACGGCCATGGAGACAGAAGTTAGGGCGTATGGTCATGAAGACGGTAGTTAGGGCGTATGGTCATGGAGAGGGAAGTAAGGGCGTACGGCCATGGAGACGGAAGTTAGGGCGTACGGTCATGGAGACGGTAGTTAGGCGTACGGTCATGGAGACGGTAGTTAGGGCGTTTGGCCATGGAGAAGGAAGTTATGGCGTACGGCCATGGAGGACGGAAGTTAGGGCGTACGGCCATGGAGTTTGATAACTAGGTTACATTCCACTCAATGATTTTGTGCCCCTCCGCGGTCCAAAGTAATGCCTATTTTAAAGATTTCCGTAAACGCCTTTTAGCGAGCGCACCCATACCTTTTGTGGTTATTTTCTGTAGCCTTTGTATGTCTGCAGCATTTTGGTTCAATTAATTGGAAGATTAACGTTTGGGGTGCGTTTATTGGAGTTCTTAGCTTTTGTCGAAATCTCGCTGCTGAAAGCCTGTTTTCCGAGGGTGCTTGCATTTGGGTGAATGAGATGTTCGTAGAAGTTGGATGACATATCTTTGTCTATTTAATTTTCGAAAGAAGACATATTCATACTTAAAGTGATACTAGGCGTGTTCAATCAGAAATAAAGGCAGGACAGTGCCTGAAAAGTTGGCCGTTACATAATGGGACTCTATGGGAATTGGAATTAGTGTACACTTACCTAAACATCTCTGGAGGAAAATATTGGTGTGAAAGAATGAATGACAGTTTAACGAGGATTCGGATGGGCGACACGTTACTTGCTACAATAGATGCCACTAAAGTCGTCAGAAAATACATGAATACATAAAATATATACGACATAAACGCACCACTGCGCCCGGCTTACACTAACCCTAATCACACTATCGCGTACGTTGCATACAAGGGAAGTAACTGTCACTTATTTTTACTGAATTCAAACTGTCGATAGTCGACCCTGACTCATGTCACACGGACTGCACTAAGCACAGGCTTATCAGGGACGACACTTTCATCTTTTATGGTATTTTAAGGAAGTCTCCTGTTAGCGAAAATCCAGTTTAGGCGGAAAATGTCGTCCCTGATAAGCCTGTGTGTATTTCACAGGCTAATCTGGGACGACACTACACAAATGCATTCAACCTCCGCGCAGAGACTTGACTGGAACCAGCATAGCTGGATCAAATCCCTGCCGTTATAACCAACCACGATATAATAGCCGAGCCACGTGGTACAATAATTTGCCCGTTGTTATTCTAACTATTATAATTAAGGTATTTTTTTTATTATAAACCTAAACTTATTTACTTTTTTTTCAAAATATAAAAGAAAATGAAATCCTTCCACATCTAGAAGGATTTTCTTGGGATGGCAGATATTGTATGTGAGAGCATCGAACGACAACTCTGCGTGGAGATTTACACGCAATAAGCCCCGTTTCCCCCGCGACTCAATTGGCAGGTCAGGCAGGTATAACGACCAATCTTAATATTAAGACTACATTAAATACAGCAAAACTTGTGAACACTTGAATGATTGCACTGTTGAAAAAGTCTGAATCGCAGAGTCGAAAACAGAATAAATATGATACTGTGTTTTTGCGGAAGTTATTAGAAATGTGTTGCTTATGGTGAGTGTAATGATGCTCCACATTGAAATAAAAGTTTTTATAATTAAAACATGCCAAGAGTTGCATGATAGGAAATTTAAGTTCGTTTAGGCTGCGTGTTACATGCGTGCAAAAATAACAGGCTTACACTTCGAGGGACATGGCTCATATGAGTCGCGTTCTGAGAAACTTGGGCTTAATGCATGCGCGTGAAGTGGCATCCCAGATTAGCCCGTGCGGACTGCACATGCTAATTAGGGACGACACTTTCCGTTTTTATGGAATTTTTCGTTTTAAGAAATTCTCTTCTCAACGAAAATCAAGTCTAGGCGGAATGTGTCGTCCCTGATTAGCCTGTGCGTTTTGGGAATCGGATGCTACGACCCCGTGTGGCATGATGTCTTATGGCAGGTTCTGAGAGGGTTCAACATTGACAAAGGACTTGCAAGTCATCTTCCAAGAACTCTACGGAGACGCCGGCAGCTCAGTACTTCTCAATTGACAGATGTTTGACTTCTTCAGGACATCAGTGGGCGTCCGCCAGGGATGTTATCCCCCTTCCTATTAAACCTTTTCCTTCAGATGATAATGCAGAACCACCACACTTTCATCTGCATCGGTGGCTGACCTATTTCTAACCTAACATTCGCTGATGACATTGACCTCATAGGTGGCCCCAGCAGTCAACTTCAAGATCTCACCAACATACTCTCTGAAAGAGCAGGAACATGCGGGATGGAGATCAGCACGCAAAATTCAAAGTGAACAACACGAACAACACCAGTGCAAACGTCACCATGAGCAGCGATAAAGCTAGAAAAGGTTCCCAGCTTCAAGTACTTTGGAGCAATCCTGTGCAGGGATCGTACCAGTACCGCTGAGGTCTGAATAAGAATTAACATGGCGACATCAGCGATGGCCAGACTGAGAATTCTGTGGACACAAAACTACATTAGCTTCCCAACCAAATACAGGCTCTATGTAATACTGCGTGACCTGGATACTTCACGAAGACACAGAACGCAGGATACAGGCCTTTGAACTTACGTGTCTGCAAAGGCTCTGCATCTCCTACCTTGAGCACAAGAGCAACGAGAAAATGACAGCAGCACGTTTTGGTCCACAAGAACCCTTCCATGCCACCGCCACACGACGAAAAATGGCTTGGTTGGACACTTCATTAGGCAGTGTGAAAGACAGTGATCAAGTGCACGCTAGGGGGAGGTCGCCGTCGTGGCCATCAGAAGAAAAGCTGGATATACAATGTGAAATAGTTGACATCCCTCCCCATGGGTGAGCTACCCACAGCAGCCCACAACATACATTTCTGGCTGAAGATCTCAGTGTCGTCGTCCCTCATCTACCCCGTACAGCGAGACCGGTCAAGGGAAGACTGAGGATACTGTGTCTTGCTACATATATCGACCCTAAAGTGCTTATGCCACCTATATCGACCTTACATTATTCTTGCTATATCTATCGATCTAACTGTGTTCATTGTACAGCAACCGACTTTCGTGTGTTCATTCTATACATATTGACTTCATGCTTCATCTATCCACCTGAGTGTGTTCTTGCTGCATCAGTTGGGAGAGAGCTGGACTACGAATCCAAGGATCGCGGGTTTGATCCCCGGCCCCGCCTTAATACTTGTGTAGGGATTTGTCAAGAAATAATTTCTACGGCAATTCTATCCATACATCCTAATCAAGTAAAACACTTGTCAGTTAAACCACGGACTGCTGCGTTAGCACTGAAATACTGTTGAAACTGCGAAAATAACCGCTGACATTAGACCAAATTCGTACAGTCACCGTTAAGATATATATATATACACACATTTATTACGTACGTACGTAATATCGCAATTAAAGCGTGACAAAACAATGCAAAATGCAAAACCAATATTAATGTAAGACAATGACAAAATCAGCAGTGAAAACAAATGTTTTCTTATGTATATATTTTTGGGAAGCGCTCTGGGAAAATGGGTTTTAATGCATATGCGTTATCATGGACGGCACTTCCCGTCTAAATAGGATTTTTCTTTAAGAAGAGACATGCATTAAACAAAAAAAAAATCCATGAAAGCGGAAAATGTCGTCCCCGATTACCCTTTTAGGCTTAACAGGGACGATCACACTTAACGCACATACATTTAGCCGGTTTTCATAGAGCGAGGTTCATATAGTTTTCACACAAAAGGTTCATATGAGTCGCGTTCGAGAAAACTGGGCATAATTCAACTAATCAGAGACGACATTTCCGCTTTTATGACATTTTTCGTTAATTGGAAGTCTCTTCTTAGCGAAAATCCAGTTTAGGCGGAAAGTGTCATCCCTGATTAGCCTGTGCGGACTGCACAGGCTAATCTGGGACGACTCTTTACGCACATGCATTATGCCCAGTTTTCTCAGAACGCGACTTATATTTAGCGGGTCGCCCACGGATGATCTCGTACGTTCTGTCGCAATATACGTCCACTGTTCGCTCTTTTTCTGTTGGGGGAAACGCATCACCCGATATGCTTAACAATGTCGCGGCATGTCCTTTGTAACTATGCAACAAGCTGATTTGCCGATAGCTACTAGAGAAATGCTAGTTATTCAATTGTCATCTTGTAATTTAGTATCAGTAATATCCATGGAAATGTTCTGCCGTCGACAGATATTGAGTTTGCTGTACAACTGACATACATTAAATGGATATACTGTCAGGAGTTACTACCGGTAGTTCGTGATTGTGGATTTTTGTTTCGAATAGTAGTGGACGGCGACTGTTTTCTTAAATGTGGCGTGTTCTGAGAAAACTGGGCAAAATGCTTGTGCGTAAAGTGTCATCCCAGATTAGCTGTGCAGTCCGCACAGGCTAATCCGGGACGACACTCTCCCCCTAAACTGGATTTTCGCTAAGAAGAGACATAATTTAAACGAAAAATGTCATAAAAGCGGAAATTGTCGTCCCTGATTAGCCTGTGCGGACTGGACAGGCTAATCTGGGATGACAATTTACGCACAAGCATTTTGCCCAGTTTTCTCAGAACGCGACACAAATATGTTCTGGTAACTATTTTTAAAGCATTTTTTTTGCAATAAAAAATAGACGTTTCATCATTGTTAAAATTCTTACGCATAATGCAAAAGATGTAAATCAACATTGTCTGTGCGTAACGTCAAGGACCCGAGCGGAACAATCAAGTAAGTTGTGAAAACAAATAAGGGAATTCAATAGTGGATCCTGTTTGAAGGGCGAACGATGGCCTCACTCGCTTAACCCATTTATGCTTAGTGGACTCTCCCATCCTTCTAAATTGGATCAATTTATTTCCAAAATTAGGGATGTCAAGTATATTTATTTCTATATTTAGAATATTTCTTACGGAAATTCCTTTAAGCAAACAGCGCAGACCCTGATGAGACGCCGCATCATGCGGCGTCTCATCTGGGTCTACGCTGTTTGCCAAGGCCTTTTTTTCTAGACGCTAGGCATAAATGGGTTTAATTGGCATACAAATGATAAACAGCTAAAAACGCGATACACATGCTTATTTCATTCGCTTAACTCGCCAAGTTGTACACATTTAACACATTATGATTTCAATTAAATTTACGCGATCGATCCCCAATACGTTTGAGCCGCTTCATGCGAACATGGATCTTATGCCATATGCGGCCAGCGTAGCTCCAGACCAGCGTGCACAATTTAATTCAAACTTATCAGACACCCGTGATTTATCACGTGTATGTTCGTGTAATGCCACATGTTACGTGTTCCAAATGTTACGTGTTGTGGAGTGGTGTGTGTGTGGGGGGGACGGGGCTCATAGAAAACACAGTCAATGGGTGTGTCTTTCCATTTATTTGTATGGTCCAATATGTGTCGTGTTCTGAGAAAACTGGGCATAATGCTTGNAAAGTGTCATCCCTGATTAGCCTGTGCGGACTGCACAGGCTTATCTTGGACGACACTTTACGAACATGCATTATGCCCAGTTTTCTCAGAACGCGACTCATATTTAGCGGGTCGCCAACGGATGAGCTTGTACGTTCTGACGCAATATACGTCCACTGTTCGCTCTTTTCCTGTTGGGGGAAACACATCACCCGATATGCTTAACAATGTCGCGGCATGTCCTTTGTTACTATGCAAGAAGCTGATTTGCCGATAGCTACTAGAGAAATGCTAGGTATTCAATTGTCATCTTGTAATTTAGTATCAGAAATATCCATGGAAATGTTCTGCCGACGGCAGATATTGAGTTTTCTGTACAACTGACATACATTAAATGGATATACTGTCAGGAGTTACTACCGGTATTTCGTGATTGTGGATTTTTGTTTCGAATAGTAGTGGACGGCGACTGTTTTCTTATGTTCTTGTAACTATTTTTAAAGCATTTTTTTGCAATTAAAAAATAGACGTTCCATTAATGTTAAAATTCTTACGCTTAACGCAAAAGATGTCAAACAACATTGTTTGTGCGTAACGTCAAGGACCCGAGCGGAACAATCAAGTAAGTTGTGAAAACAAATAAGGGAATTCAATAGTGGAGCCTGTTTGAAGGGCGAACGATGGCCTCACTCGCTTAAATTGGCATACAAATGATCAACTGCAAAAAACGCGATACACATGCTTATTTCATTCGCTTAACTCGCCAGTTGTACACATTTAACACATTATAATTTCAATTTAATGTACACGATCGATCCCCATTACGTATGAGCCGCGTCACGCGAACATGGATCTTATGCCTTATGCGGTCAGCGTAGCTCCAGACCAGCGTGCGAAATTTAATTCAAACTAATCAGACAACCTCGATTTATTACGTTTATGTTCGTGTAATGCCAAATGCTACGCGTTGCGGAGTAGTGTGTGTGTGGGAGGGGGGGGGGGGNGATGTCTTTTCTTAGCGAACATCCAGTTTAGGCGGAAAGTTTCGTCCCGGATTAGCCTGTGCGGACTGCACAGGCTAATCTGGGACGACACTTTACGCACATGCATTTTGCCCAGTTTTCTCAGAACGCGACTCATATAGTCAACTGACGAACATACGTATACAAAAACAATGATTTTTTTTTTAGAAACAGAACAATACATGTGATTCTATGAAATATGAATGAAATGAAATCACATTCGTTACATTAATTCACACACACTTCATAATACAATTGTACAAAATTTGCAAGAAATGTGAACCGTTTTACAACTCACACGGTTGGAATACATGTCGACCACAAATGTACGTGCGTCCACTAGACGGTCTTTGCATGACAAATGGGAATCTTGCATTGGAGCACTGGAAACTGGACAGAATTCACACAAAACATAAAATGGATATTACATGTATATTAAAAGGGTGATAATACATTGACCTGCATTACATATATGTATTAGCAAACAACTATAGTCCATTCAGCGTTTTGGTTTTCTTTTACATTTTAACGAGTAGAATGCGTACAAATGGACACCGAACAATGCAAGTAGGGCTGGACTTATGAGTTGTGCATATGAGTAATAAGTTTTATTCCACGTGAATTGTTTCTTCTTTTAAAGCGGGACTGTACGATTTTGTCAATTATTTATGATTTTTTTTTAAATGTGTTAAAAATTAGTATACATATATTTCAATATAAATTAAAATAAAAGTTAAGAAGAACATGTGTCGAAAAATGCGAAATAAGCCAGATATTTAAATCTGAAAGCTTANCAAGCATTTTGCCCAGTTTTCTCAGAACACGCCACAAATAAGATCCCAGACATGCACATTGAATGAACATCAAAGATCAGGTATCATAATGACTCCTAGCGAGAGTCTGCGACTGTTAATTGATATAGACTTATCTGATGACATTTTAAAATACAATCATTAAAACCGAAGAAATTAATGTTCAGGGAAGACATTTACTGTTTGTGTGTTACTATTTTAGACCGTGGTGTACACACCCAGACTACTAAATCGATGAAGCTGTTGTAAATACGTTAGAATAAGGAAATATATACAGTGATAATATATATGTTTATTTCATTTAAAGTTATACACTAATGTATATAAACTAGCAAATACACGCGCATATTATATTTTATATAGAACGATTACATACATTCAATAATATTATTGGTATAGTTCTTAGACGACCGTTTATAAATACAGGTAAAACAGCAAAATATCCAAACAAACAAATCTTGAAAGGAAAGTATATTCACGTGTACCAAGCACAAAGCAATACTCACTTCGTTTTGTTTCGACTGATTAAGACCATAATTAAATGTATTCTTTCGCAGACATTAAAACGTAAATACACGTATACTACAAAGCCATTATTTATCCTGACTCTTTACTCGATGAATTGTATGCATGGCATTATTTGATTGGAAACTAAGCTTTAATTAATTGCAAGAAGAAAACGTATGCAAATCTTACTTTAATTGGTTTAAAGGCAAGTCAGTTGTCATGGAAGTGACTACTGTCAGCTAACGCATTCTAAGATATGACTACATGTATACAATAATTGTTTTATTGATTTCCAGTACTAGACCAGCATTTATTTTCCTGAAGTCATAATCGCAGAATTTTCAAATCTGATTTCTTTTATTTAAACTAGCATTATTATAAACATTATCTTTTAGAACAAGTGTTCGTGTCATGCCAAATGTTACGTTTTAGCGAACAATTGCGGTACCTTAAATGCTTTGATTTTCTTTTACATTTTAACGTGCAGAATGCGTACAGACGTCTGATCAAATAGCGCACAGACGACTGGACTTACGGACGACCTGGACGGACAATAAACGCACGGCCGTCTGGACTTACGGACGACTTGGACGAGCGATTAACGCACGGACGACTGGACTTACGGACGACCTGTACGAGCGATTAACGCACGGACGACTGGACTTACGTACGACTTGGACGAGCGATTAACGCACGGACGACTGGACTTCCGGACGACCTAGACGAGCGATTAACGCACGGACGAATGGACTAACAGACGACCTTGACGAGCGATTAACGCACGGACGACTGCACTTACAGACGACCTGGACGAGCGATTAACGCACGGACGACTGGACTTACGGGTGAACTGGCCGATCGAATAACGAACGGGCGGATGAACACGCAGAGTGATTAACGCAAGGATGACCGGATTTACGGAAGAATCGGCCGCACGAATAGAACAATAGACTGACGGACGAACCAACAAAGCAAACAGCGCAAGCACGACTGAAATTACGGACGAACCTATTCGAGCGATTCCCCAAATTAATCGATACAAGAAATCAAGAAATAATTTCAATAAACTAAATTACAAACAAAACAGTATATTTTGAATTGAATACAAATTTGAAGATTAACATCAAGGAGAACCACTATTAGTTTTTCCTATTTTTGCAATTCGTTCGTTGATAAGCGTTCAGTTATATTAAGTCAATCCGAAACATTCCTTTTCCTTGACCCTCGTAAACACGTTGAATCAAAACATATAAAAAAAGTTTATACTCCTTAACATGTTAATGACCGATATAATCAATATATAATAAATTGCGCTCTCCGTTGATTTCAGGAGTGATTTTCGCCTTGGCATTGCTCTTCCCTGACCACACGCTATGACCCGGAAGTCGTCAAGTCGGAGCAGCCAGGGTGGCGCCAAGAGGTTCGCACGCGTGACTCCGGTCTGTATCCCGCTCCATCCAATCAAAAGTTGCAACCGAATCGCGCCCAAGGAGCGAGCGTTCCTGGACGCTGTGGAGCGCGGTGACAAGCACACCATGGTGCGCTGCCTGAAGCCGCCGTCACCGGTGAACGTAAACTGCACGGACATGATCGGCCGCTCCGCTATTCAGTTAGCTGTCGACAATGAAAACTTTGAAATTGTGGAAATTTTATTAAAGCAACCCGGTATCAAAATCGGTGACGCATTACTTTATGCTATAAGAGAAGGCGTGTACAAAATTGTGGAAATGTTGATAGACCATCCTTCCATCACACCGGAAATGCTTGGTAAAGAGTGGTCATGGAGGAATTTTGTAGGAGAGAACGGGGTTGCGGGGGAGAGTAACGACTACTCGCCGGATATCTCGCCCATGATCTTGGCGGCACACTGCAACCAGTTTGAGATCCTGCAGTTGCTACTTATGCGCGGAGGAGTGATAGACAGACCCCATCAGCTGTCCTGTTCCTGTCGCCGCTGTAGCGAGCGAGTCCACGAGGACAGCTTACGTCACTCCATACGACGCATCAACACGTACCGCGCGCTCGCTAGCCCCGCGTGGATCTGCCTGACCAGCTCGGATCCGGTCCTCACTGCCTTCCGGCTTTCGTGGGAGCTCAGGAACCTGGCGCTCCGTGAGAACGAATTCAAGGACACTTACTTGGAGCTAAGTGACCAGTGCAAGAAGTTCGCGTGCAGCCTTCTGGACCAGTGTAGGTCTACAGATGAAGTGATTGCCGTTCTCAACAAGCCGCCGGAAGTGGACGACTCGGAAGGGGAGGATCGGGACGCTGGCGGCAGCTTACGACTGTCGAGACTTAAACTGGCCATAAAATACGAGCAAAAAGAGGTAACAGAGATGAAAAGTTTCGTAGTTTGTGTATATCGGTACTATAGTTAGGTTGTCTTGATCTTATTTCAGTTACCGTTATGGACAACAAACATTAGCGCACCCTTGGGTACGTTACTATGAAGAAAAAAGATTATGTCGCTCTCTCTCTCTCTTTCTCTCTCTTAGGCTCTTGTAAGTTCACTTTGAACAATACTCATCTTTATTTTATTGCTGGACATTCGCCATCGCGCCTACCGTGGTATGTCATATGATATTGTTCGCCCATGGATAAGAAAGACATCGATTGGATATAACGCCGTTGTTTATATTTTTTATGTTATTTATACTTTTTATAAGTGGCTGGATTCAATCAAGCGAATACTATCCATATAGAAAAAAGCTCAATATTTTTCCCAGCGCCTAAAATAATCTGCTTTGCAATCATTGATGTACATACATGTGTACATATATATGAGTCTCGTTTTGAAAAAAACGGGGCTTAATGCATGTGCATGAAGTGCTGTCCCAGATTAGCCTGTGCAGTCCGCAAAGACTCATCAGGGACGACAATTTCCGTCTAAACTGGATTTCCGTTTAGAAGAGACTTCCTTTAAACGAAAAATTTCCAAAAAAGTGTCGTCCCTTATTAGTCTGTGCGGACTGCACATTCTAATCTTTGACGACACGTTACGCACTTGAATTAAGTTCAGATTCCCCAGAACGAGGCTCCTTTAATGGTGTGATTGACTAAAGCAAGACGTCTTTTTCGTCAGTTTGTGGCCCATCCTAACTGCCAGCAGCTGCTCACCGGCGTCTGGTTCGAGGGCCTCCCTAGCTGGCGGAAGCGGAACCCGCTGACAAAGTTCCTCCTCTGCCTCGGTCTGATACTCGTCATGCCATTCATGGCTGCCATCTATTGGATTCTTCCGCGCAGCCGACTCGCGCATCTTCTGCGCAGCCCTTTCATGAAGTTCCTGTACCATAGCGCCTCGTTCGGCGTCTTCCTATTGTTACTCGTCGTCGCTTCCGTTCAAGTATCCAGTATCGAAGGGCGTCATAGACAGCGGGGACCGCCACCGACGGAGTTCGAGTGGCTCATCAGTATCTGGGTAGCAGGTAGGGACCGATGGGCAATTTAAGAGTGCATAGTTAACTATATGAGCCGCGTTATGGGAAAACTTGACTTAATTCATGCGCGTAAGGTTTCGTCCCAGATTTTCGCCGGTGCAGTCCGCCTAGACTGGAATTTCGTTTAAAAAACTTCTTTTTAGCCAACAAATTCCGTAAAAGCGGAAAGTGTCGTCCCTGATTATCCTGGGAAAATGCACAAGCTAATCTGGGATGATGCTTTACGCACATACATAAAGTCCTATTTCACAGAAAATTAAGCGTAATACACAAGCAAACTATCTTTAACCTCTTTTCTGTCTAGCATCATTGAACATTAAAACAAATTATAATGCGCGAAGGCGCATTTAGCCTAGAAACGTAACATTGACTAATTACAGTGTATAATTATGGAAGAAGATCCCTTGTTCATGGACCCCATAATTATTTAAACGCATCTTATGAACACTTACACAATATCACATACACCACTTATACAATATCATATACGACATTTATACAATATCAAATACAACACTTATACAATATCACATACAATACTTAAACAATATCTCATACGTGTGTATTAGTAGTTTAGTTACAGGTCGTCGCCGCCTCTTCACGAGGTCAAAGGTATCGACCTGCCCCTTTGACCTTTCAGGAGAAAAAATTAATTTTGAGCCAAATAAGGTCAAATGTACCCCGGTTGTCCGGGTATTCGCCAAAGAGATAATTTAGATCCAAATAGGCCAGCGCACGATGGCAAATGAGACCTTAATGTGCGCTGGTAGAACAATATCTCATACAACACTTATACATCATAAAATACAAAACTTATACAAGATCACATACAACACTTACACAATATCACATACACCACTTATACAATATCAATACAACACTTATACAATATCAATACAACACTTACACAATACCACATACAACATTTAAATAATATCACACACAAACACCTATACAATATTAGATACAACACTTAAACATATCACATATAACACGTCTACAATATTAAATACAACACTCATACAATATCAGATGTAACACTTAAACAATATCATATATAACACGTCTACAATATCAAATACAACACGTGTACAATATCAAATACAAAACTTATACAATATCACATAAAACATATTTTTCGCAGACCTTACGACGCTAAGTTCTATTTCCGGCACAGTGTCAATGTATTTTATCATGACTTATAAGATCACATAAAGCATATTTTTGGTCGGCAGGGTTCATCTGGTCGGAGTGTAAGCAGTTGTGGGGGGAGGGAGCCAAGGCGTACCTCCGGCAGTGGTGGAACTGGCTAGACTTCATCATGCTATCACTCTACCTGACCACCATCACTCTACGCTTCCTCGCCTATGTCCAGGTACGGTACGGGGGTATTAGCCCAGAGGCACGCCTTGTTAAATATCTTACGACAAAACATCACATTCTTGGGAAAAGCATAAACGCTTTGCGCTAACCTATACAAATGAGTCGAGCTCTGGGAAAACCGGGCTCAAGGCATGTGCGTACAGTATCGCCCCAACTTTGCATGTGCAATCCGCACAGGCTAATCAGGGACGACACTTTCCGGCTAGACTGGACTTTTGTTTAGATTTGTTTTTTAATTTAAACAAAAATTTCAATTAAAGCGGAAAGTGTCCTCCCAGATTCTGGTGATCACTTCTGAAGATTCTTTCATTTTTCGCCAGATGCATAACTGGCAATTACTAACACAGCAACTATACAACTGAACAGTTACCAATTTTGTTGTTGTTTTTCTGCTCAGATTTAACTGCGTTTTTTGTTTAGATCGGTAAGATGTCCATAAAAAAACATTATTTTTCAAACACACATATGGAGTATGTATTACATGTTTAACACCTCTTTCAACGTGCTAAAGCTCCATAAGTACGAGCCAGTGAATATGTTCTGGCATTAAGTCTTGGTCACATGACTTCGAAGATTGCAGCAGTTGCAGTCCAAGATTGATTTGAATGCCCCCACTTTCAGAGGGGTAGGGGGAAGTGGAGGGAAGGCGGTAAAATCTATCATTATTTCATCCGTCCGTCTTTTCGGCGGATTTTTATGTCGCGTGCATCTTACAAAGTAAATCACGTGACTTGCGTGCGTCCATGAACCTTCTCTTCAAACGACATCTCCTCCTCAACCGCTGCGCACACTTCAACGAATGTTCCTTGTGCGGTCTTATATGAACATAACTCAGATCGTTCCAGTCTGTTGAATTATTAGATCATATGGCCTAAATACGGGTTTTAAAAATGAAAACTTCAAAAATCTTCTCGCCTCTTAAACCGCATGGCGCGAGGTTTAATAGATGGTATGAAGCATCGCATTGTGATTCTTTACAAATTGTTTCAACTATGTCACTGGGATGAAAACTGGCTTTGCCCGTGAGGGGGGAGGGGGGGGGGGCACCAGTTTTACATATACTTAAACAGAGAATTCCTTAAAAATATTCTTGTCTGAAGCCATAAAGTCCAAGGCTTCCATATTTTTTATAAAGCATCATCACGATGTCCTCTCCAAAGTTAATCAAATAATACTCATGGAATCTAAACTGACCCGCCTCGCTCGGGGTTACCAGTTTTACATAGACTTATACCCTTTGAAGTCTTCTTTTTTAAAACCGCAAGACCTTCGTATTTGGTATGTAACATAATCTAGAGGTTCTCTACCCACTTTGTTCAAATATGTTCCTGAGGCCAAAACTGGCAACTCCTCGGGATCAGCAGTTTTGCCTTAACTTGTATAGGGAAAACCTATAAACAAGTATTATTATCTTAAGACGAAAAGCCCATTAACAAAATCTTCTATATCATTAGTTCAATTTTAACCGTGGGTTCAAAACTGGCCTCTTCCCGGGGGTCACCCGTTTAATATAGACTCATATAAATAGCTTGAGAAATTTTCTTTATTTAATGTGCACCTGAACAACGAATATTGATCTAGAAACTTGAAGACTTATCTATCACAATTCACACTCATCTAGAATAATTAAAAGTCATCTAGAACAATGAATACTGGTCAAGAACAATGAATACTGGTCAAGAACAATGAATACTGATCAAGAACTATGAATACCGATATAGAACAATGAATACTGATCTAGAACAATGAATACTGATCTAGAACAATGAATAATGATCTAGAACAATGAATACTGGTCAAGAACAATTAATACTGATCTAGAACAATGAATACTGATCTAGAACAATGAAAACTGATCTAGAACAATACATACTGATCTAGAACAGTGAATACTGGTCAAGAACGATGAATACTGGTCAAGAACAATGAATACTGATCTAGATCCACGAATATACTGATCTAGAACAAATATACTGATCTAGAACAGTAAATACTTATCTAGAATAATGAGTATACTGATTTAGAACAATGCATACTGATCGAGAACGCTGAATATACTGATCTAGAACAATGAATACTGATCTAGAACTATGAATACTGATCTAGAACTATTCATACTGATCTAGAACCTTCAAGACTGATCTTAAACAATGAAAACTGATCAAGAACAATGAATACTGATCTTGACCATTGAATACTGATCTAGAACAATGAATATTGATCACTTATCTAGAACGATAAATACTGATCAAGAATAATTAAGGATTATCTAGGACAATGAATACTCATCTAGAACTATAAATACCCATCTAGAACAATAAAGACTGATCTTGAACAATGAATACCGATCAAGAACAATGAATATTGAATTAGAACAAAGAATATTGATCTGGAACCTTCAAGACTGTTCTAAAACAATGAAAACTGATCAAGAACAATGAATACTAATCTAGAACATTGAATACTGATCTAGAACAATGAATATTGATCACTTATATGGAACAATAAATACTGATCAAGAATAATTAAGGATTATCTAGAACAATGAATACTCATCTAGAACAATGAATACTTGTCTAGAACAATGAACCCTTAACTGAATACTTATCTAGAACAATGGATACTTATCTGAATACTCATCTAGAACAATGAATACTTATCTAGAACATTGAACACTGATATTGAACAATGAAAATTGATCTCGAACATTAAAGGCTCATCTAGAACGATGACAAATGATTTACGACATTGGAAACTGATCTAGAACAATGAATATTGATCTTTGACATTGAATACTAATCTAGAACAATGAATACTGATCTAGAACAATTAATACTGATCCAGAATATTTAATTCTTATCTAGAACAATTAAAACTGAATACTTCTTTGTTGCTTAGTTGCCAAACATAATTATTTAACTATTTATTATTCCTTTAAATGTTTAAATATACGATGGTATTAAAACCGCCTTAAAAAGTGAGCCTCGCTCTTGGAAAACAGGACTTAATGTAAGTGCGTAAAGTGTCGTCCTAGATTAGCTTGTGTAGTCCGCACAGGCTAATCAGGGACGACACTTTCCGCTTATATGGAATTTTCATTTAAAGGAGGTCTATTGTAAACGAAAATTCAGTGCGGGCGGAGAGTGTTTCCCCTGATTAGCCTGGACGGACTGCACATGCTAAACTGGGATGACTCTTTACGCACATGAATTCATCCTAGTTTTCTCAGAAAGAGCTCGGTACATGATTTGGGCAAGTTGACTTGCCAGTCTCTACTGCTGATGTACTGTACGGTCAGGTTTTTCCACCCTCTGTAGATCGAGTCCGGTCGATACGGGCCCCGGGAGCTGGACCGAAAGTACTGGCCCCTGTACGACCCCACCATCGTTTCCGAGGGGCTGTTCGCTGTTGCCAACGTGTTCAGCTTCGCCCGCATCATCTTCCTATGTCAGGTCAGTGATTTCATACAATATTTCATCAGCCTTAGGAATGGGTCCTTAACAATCAAACTGAACTTGATTTGACTCATGAATAAGTCTTAAAAATATATATGTATATTTAACAAAGCCCAACAAATAAGGTTAGCTATGCAGACAGTGGTCATGTGCATTTTGTGTTTATTAAGTAAGTGGTCAACTTGAGGTGTATTAAAGTTAAACAGATAACCAAATCATAACAATTGAAACAAAGATCCAAGTCATAACGGTCATATCATTCAAGTGAATGCTATCCACATATAACATTAAAGTGACACAATTAAAGTATTACGTCTAATAATATAAGAGAAACTCATTGAAAAGGTATACGAGCGTGCTTTTTAAGGACACTCAAACAAGTATTAAAGCACTTATTACGCATAACCTTGAACTTGTTTTATATTGGCTGAATGTGTTATTGTTTATAATGTTATTACAGATACATAGAAACTCACAACTTAGAGTCACTCAGATGAATACTACTAAAATTCATTTAAGCCACACTCTGAGAATACTGGGCTTAATGCATGAGGGTAAAGTGTCGTCACAGATTAGGCTGTGCAGTCGGCATGAGCTAATCAGGGACAACACTTTCCGTTTTATGACATTTTAAATTCAAAAGAAGACTCTTCTAAACGATAATCCAATTTAGGTGGAAAGGGTTGTCCCTGGGTAGCTTTGGCGGACTGCACAGGTTAATCTGGGACGACACTTGACGCACGTGCATTAAGCCCAGTTTTCCCAGAACGCGGCTCATTTAGTCTTAATTTAAAGGCGCACCAATACCTGGGCCCGATGCAGATCTCCCTGGGCTGTATGCTGGTGGACATCGCCAAGTTCCTCCTCATCTTCTTCCTCGTCATCACGTCGTTCGCGTGCGGCCTCAACCAGCTGTTCTGGTACTACACGCCCACCATCGATGGCAACGCGACGTCCTTCTATTCGTAAGTTTTTCGTTGCTTTATGAGTAAATATATTTATTCATATAAACATCTGTTGCTATAACATCACGAGTTTCTATAACGCCGGCAATGTGTTTCTGTGACATAATCAGTACGACGCTATGACGTAATTAATGTATTGTATGGCAGCCTCATAGTGTTCCTATGAAACCATTATTGTAGTTTTTTGACGTCATTAGCCTATTTACCATTAAATGACGTCATCATTAATCAGAATTTTCAGGCTAAATGGAGAACAGCTACCGGGCACCGTAGTGGTCACCGTAAAGCTTGGCGCAACTATGTTTCATCGTATGAGGCTCTCTCTGGGAAAACTGGGCTTAATGAATGTGCGTAAAATGTCGTCCCATGTTAGCCTGTGCAGCCTACACAGGCTAATCAGGGACGAAACTTTCCGCTTTTATGGAGTTTTGCGTTTAAAGGAAGCCTCTTATTAGCGGAAATACAGTGTAGGCGGAAAGTGTCGCCCCTTATAAACACTTTGCGCACATGCATTTAGCCCCGTTTTCCCAGGCTCATATGTTTTCAGTCTTGAGAGCAGCTACCGGACTCTGTACTGGTCGCTGTTCGGAATGGCGCAGCTGCGCGACATCAAGGTACACGACGGCCAGGTGTTCACGGAAGTGGTCGGGGAGCTTCTCTTCATGGCGTACCAGACAATGGCGGTCATCGTACTCATCAACATGCTCATCGCCATGATGTCAAACTCCTTCCAGGAAATAGAGGTATTTGACCTTATATAGCGTTGGTGACCAGTACAATTAGTGCTAGTTAGCTATTCATCCGTGTTCGCAAGTACATTATGATATTACACATTATTATCCGTACAACAAAGAGTGGTGGCATGATGTTTTGAAGCAAAGATATAGTAGAAAATGCGAAATGTATGGAGAATAACAGGTTACGGTCCTATAGTTATGAAATATATCAGCTGAGGCTAAGAATCAACGAACGGAAGGGCGTAGAGTTGTTTCATTCGCACCGAGCTGATGGGTACACAACTTTTGGGCAGTAACCGGTTTTTCTGTTTACTATATTCCTACGGGACCCATTTTTTCAAGAAATAATAAAATAATATCGTTACGTCTCTGAATTATTGGCGAGAGTGACATTTGACGTGTTAATCATGACGTGATTAGTCCTTGCCTTCATTTGTAAAATACATTTTTAGCTTTTTATGTTGCTTTTGTGTATAGAATGGTCTTCATCTTGGTATCAAACGGTTTGTCTGGTTTAATTTGATTTATTAATTTATCTGTACTGAAATCATTGACTGATATAAAGGCTTACTAACATGATACAAAACACTATATGATACATAAAACAATTAAATCGACCAGCGTTTGTCTATATGATCCGCGCTGTGGGAAAACGGAGCTTCCTGCTTGTGCGTCAAGTTAAGTCCCAGATTGCCCGTGCAGTCCGCACAGGCTAATTAGGAGCAACACTTTCCGTCCAGAAGATACTTCCGTTTAACGAAAAAATAAAAAAATAAAAGCGCAAAGTGTCGTCCCTGATTTGCCTGTGTGGACTGCGGAGGCAAATCTGGGACGATACCTAACGCACATGCATTAAGTCCCGTTTCCGAGAGCGAGGCTTAAATATTCTTGTTCAGAATCACGCGGACATGGAGTGGAAGTTCGCGCGTTCTAAGCTCTGGATGGGTTACTTCGACGAGGGATCCACACTGCCTCCGCCTTTCAACCTCGTTATCAGCCCCAAGGCGGTCGTCTACTGCGCACGCACATGCAGGGATCTCATCTGCGAATGCTTACCAAACCGGAAGTCAGCAAAACAGAAACTGCAATCCTCCGTGACTTCAGATAGACGGTTTCCTGTGAGTGCAAATAAGGAAGCTGTTATTTTTGATAAATTAAGTCGTCGTTTATTCAACACTTTTATGTGTACTTGAGTTCAAGCTAGCATTGGTTTGAACGCGCTTAACACAATTTAGTTCATGATGATTTCAATAAAATGTGTCTAACTCTTTCCGTATTCCCCTTACACTATAGAAAGTATGCAACTGAATGTTTTGATATGTTATAAATGTTTGAGTACCTATAAAACTGTCAATGTTGGGAGTTGTATCACATGGTTGTTGCTTATGACTGATGTTGCGTGTTTTCAGCAGCAAGGGTTCCGCCACAGCGAGCAGTCTGTGTTCACGGTGAGTAAATGTAGTTTATTATCTTATTTTCAAACCAATACAAATATAGTCAAAAGGTTGGTTATTGTCGGGCCGGTAATTTAGTTTAAATGTGCTGAATCTTCTTCTTTTCCGAAATATGTTGATAACTATTGATTTGAGCTCAGGTCTGTGAAAACCTTAATTAATATATATGTGTAAAGTGTCGTCCCAGATTAGCCTGTGTAGTCTGCACAAACTGGACAGCAAATTTGTTTAGAAGAGGCTTTCTTTACACGAAAACGTCCATACAAAAGGAAAATGTCATCTGTTATTATCATGTGCGAACTAAACATGCTAATCTGAGACGACACTTTACCCACATGTATTAGCACGGTTTTCCCAGAGCGCGACTCCATTATAACCACATTGTACGATATCACTTGCATGAACAATGTATAGCGCATGCAATGCTATGAGTTTATTTTTTATTGGATTTGCAGGTATCCACTCACTTTGTAAGCGCGTCGCAGGATTCGATAAAAACATCAATATTTTCATTGTTACTTTGATGGCTTGGCATGTTCGCATGGATACACTTACTACTTAAATGAAGGACAAACAACACAGATAGAGGGGCAAGGGGAGCTTTATTAATAATACTAACTATAAATCCAAAAACTAAAAGCGCGCGTAGTAGCAAAGCATGGCATATCGAAGTACATGCAGATGCGCGCTGAAGGTAATTCAATAATGAAATAAAATATATAGATGTTACTAAATTGCTATTAACATCAAAGTACATGTAGATGCGCGCTAAAGGTAATGACATAAATATATATATGTTACCTAATTGGTATTAAAGCATTGTCAAGCATTGTTCTTACCAGCGCCATCAAGCGTTGCCTCATTCCGCGCTTCTATTTCCTTGGATTGTTCGCCCGCAGCATCACAACACTCGCCCTGTTGCCATTTTCGGACTTGTTGAAGGATCACCTTCGTGCTTCCCAGCGGCAAACCTAAGCCTTTCAGGTCGCTTTCGCTGAGCAATGCCAGCGTTTCTTTTGATGTCAGTTCCTCTTGACGTAAACTGTGCGACACTTTACGGGGCAAATTGAGTTCTGCTATCCAAGTTTCAAAATTAAAATCACTTGTAGCTTCTATAACATTCTCCATTTTTCAACTTAAGATATAAATGAAAACACTTATCCGTTACAAACGGATACAAGCTTAAAAACACAAAAAAGCAACACAAGTAAACCAAAAGACCCTTGACGGCAATTGCGCGCAAACTCCCGGACAGAGTCAGCCGATCAAGCCAGTAATTAACCATCACGTGACTTGATAAGACCGGACTGAGGCCGCACAAGGGGGCAGCGGGTGTGTTTATCTTTCCTCTAAATACAATTAAGAAGCTTAATTATACTATAAATCCTAGTACAACACAATGCGTGCTTTGTAACTTAAGCCCTGAATTAATATTATGTATCGTGCATGATATCTATTGAATATTAAAGGGACTTGTTCATATTTTCGTGGAATTAACATATATCATAATATTTAAAAAACAAAAAGTTGTATTATATTCAAATAAGCGAAATAACATTTGACTCGTTATATAAAAAATATCGCTTCGTTTATGGCTACTCAGCAATCGAAATCGAAAAAAATGAACCGCGTTCTTGGAAAACTAGCTTTAATGCATGTGCCTAAACTTTAATCAGAGACGACACTTTCCGCTGTTATGGAATTGTTCGTTTGAAGGAGTCTCCTCTAAACGAAAATCGTGTCTTGGAGGAAAGTGTCGTCCCTTATTAGCCCGTGTGGATTGCCTTATCAGGGACGACACTTTGAGCACGTGCATAAAGTCCAGTTTTCACAGAGCGAGGCTCAATTACTTGCAGCTCTGCAGGAATAACATTGTGTCGTGTTCTGAGAAAACTGGGCAAAATGCATGTGCGTAAAGTGTCATCCCAGATTAGCCTGTGCAGTCCGCACAGGCTAATCCGGGACGACACTTTCCGCCTAAACTGGATTTTCGCCAAGAAGAGACATCATTTAAACGAAATATTCCATAAAAGCGGAAATTGTCGTCCCTGATTAGCCTGTGCGGACTGCACAGGCTAATCTGGGATGACACTTAACGCACATGCATTATCAGAACACGACACAATTGTTTATGTTTGCAACTTTACACAATATATAGAGCCAATAAAGCTTTGACATACAATGTATATAACCAAATTATCCTTCGTTAAATAAAGCGAAAAAAACATAAAAGAGGAAAGTGTTGTCCCTGATTAGCCTGTGCAGACTGCCCTATGCACATGCATTAGGCCCAGTTTTTCCAGAACGAGGCTCTTATGA
>VMBQ01004563.1:53444-81635 GCA_007657795.1 Dreissena rostriformis
AATAATAATAATAATAATAATAATAATAATAATAATAATAATAATAATAATAATAATAATAATAATAATAATAATAATAATAATAATAATAATAATAATACTCATAATAATAATAAACTACCCGGCAAGATTTAGACGACGCAAGTATCTCTAGTTGTCGATCAACTATTATATCACATTAAAATACTGGTACTAAACAGTCAAGTACATAATACGGTATCGGTCTCACAGAACCTGAGACAGCGATGTAATTACCTTCATGTCTAAGAGTAATGAATTTCATTATAAGTGATCGATACTTTGTGGTGGAGACAATATTGATGTTTGAGATACGACTAAAAAGACGCATGTGCATCATAGAGTAAATTAAACAATGTGATACGAGAATGGTATTTCATCCGCAGGCGATGACTCCTAAATGACTTCTAGGAAAATAATTACTTAAAGTTAAGTGATTTACATTTACTTTCTTCAATTAAATCCAGTTCGTTCGCAGCGTAAAAGACTAGTTTATTATGCATAGCACATTTTTGCGCATGTGACTACAGACACCGAAATATTGGTCATGTAAATCACAGAGTTCTCTTTATGTAGCTGCTGTCTAGAGCATGCGACAACAGAAACAATAGGGGACTTTACTTTATTTCAAATCTTAACCGACAAAAAATGCGATTATTAAGCACGTTCTAAACCGTATTTCCTTTGCTTGCTATCTCATCGTGACATATTCATACATTTAATTAAAAACATATTCTTAAGGTTAAACAAGGCAAACAAGGTTCTGGAATGTTGCCATCCACCAGAAAACGTGATGACCGCATTTAGAAACTAATAAACATAGTTGTATTTCTGCCCATAATACTCATCCATTCAATTTTTGCCGTAGAATTAAAAAATCTTGCAATATTCGATATTGATCACATAGCGGTCTTGTTGAGATGTAAACTTTGATTGGGTTAGTAAACCGCATTTGTACGAGAGATCGTGCATCGAGACTTAGGTTCTGAGTGATAACAATAATTTCTGTCCTGATAATGTTTCTGAAGTTTTATTATTCCTATATTTCCCACATAATGGTATTTGTTTGTGGTTCCTATAACATTATACTTATTTGTCATAAATATACCGATATTTGTCGTTTTATTGCTTCTTAAAGTGCAGGATTGTTTAAAAAAAAGAAGCTTTTTGTTTGTACATTCTACGTCAAAATGATATTAAGCGAATGTTATATTTATCATTAAAGTCAATAGCACTAACTCAATAAAACTGGCATATGTCTGTAAGACCCTGATGCACCCACAACCCACATATTGTTACAGAACCAATTGCATTGTATTCTACATTTATATATTTTTTTTATACACCTGCGGATTTTCAATACGTCTGATTCGAAAGCATCATCACGTTTCAGATGCATTCCTGTGACAGCGTCGACAGCGTTACGGGAGCCAAGCTTTCGCGCCTGTCAACTTACGAGGTAATCATTTGTACTTACATGAGTTCGTTTTGTTTACGTAATATGCTTTTCAGAGATAATTAAGAACATTAATTAATGCCATCAATGATGATTGTGATGATCAAGATGATGTCAGATGACGATAAAGATGATCACTGTTGAAGTGATGATGGCGGTACTGCTGTATGTCAGCTTGATTTGGATCATTCAGATTGAGAATTGTGATGGAAAACTGAAGACAATGATTGCGATGACAATGGCGGTGATTATAATGGCGATGATAATACTCATGATTTAGATAATGACGGCTATAATGATGAAATGAGTATTAATAATAACGATCATGGCTTAAATGATGATGATGATGACGATGACTAATATACAAATGTAATGGTGTCCATAAAAATGCTGATAAGGATGATGCTTGCACATATGGTAAATTAACGCGCATTGCTGTTGTCGTCTGCAGGAGATCATGCGCCGGCTGGTGACGCGCTACATCCACCAGGCGAAGAAACAGAGCCGCCAGAACGGGGTGAACGAGGACGATATTCTGGAGATCAAACAAGACATCTCCAGTCTGAGGTAAGAACATCATCAGTCTCAGGTAATGTCATCTCGAGTCTGAGGTAAGGAAACATTATCGCGTTACAATATCATGGAAATATATAAGGGTCCTTTTAGACAATTAGCTTGTTATAGCAAAGCTTCGAGTCAGGATTGGCAGTGTCAATAAACACGGAATGAAATGGAATCCAAGGTATAGTACATCGAAATCAACACAGAAGAGACTCGACGCTGCTGCACGCTGATTCTAAGTAACAAATTCCTAGCTCTAGAGGACATCGAAGATCGCTAATTGGAAGTGAAGAAAGGTGAAGAATACATTCACATCCACTTGCAAATAAGAGTAAGGGAAAGGATCTTCAAAGACTGGTTGTCAGATAGCACCATACAAAAGATCCAACAGAAAAGAATCGTAAAACAACAACAAATAAACCAAGTCAGAACAAGATCACGGAAGCGCCATAACATCAATAACGTGGTGGAAAAGAACGCAGCACAAGATCAAAGGAACCAACTGGAGAAATTGGCACAGGAAGAACAGCACAAAGCATAACGTAAAGACCCCTGTACAACATTACAATGCGCAAGAGGAATATCAACAGACCAGTACGAGATACAGATGGGAACATACTATCAACAGGTGGAGAGAAAACGTTGAGACTTTAATCAGGGGCATTCCTGTTACAGATCAACCCGAGATAAAAAGCAGGACCCACGCTGGAGATAAATTCAGGACCCATCACCAGACAGGATATATTACCAGCTGTTTGGTAACTGAAAAATAAGGTAAAGTCCAGACAGAATCGCACCAAAGACACTGAAGGTCTTACCGGACACAACGGCTGACTCAACAATTGGTCTTCTGCAGGCAGTTTGGGATGAAGAAGAGGTGCCACATGAACGGAAGACTGGAGGAAAAGGCTGCATTGTGAAGCTTCCCAAGAAAGGAGATCTGAGCGACTGCCGCAACTGGGGGAAAATTATATTGTTCATACTAAGCAATATACTGACGAGGATCATCCTGGAAGAATACAGGATCTCTTGGACCCCTCCTTGAGAGAAATACAAGCCGGCTTCAGACCAGATATATCTTGCACAGAACACTGCGCATCATCATCGAACAGTCAATTGACGACATGCAATCCTCACTGTTTGTCAGTTGCATTAAATATAAGACAGAGTTCGATCTGGTAGACAGAACTTCTGAAGCATCCTTCGACACTAGATTGTGACAAGATTGTGAACATTTTACGCATCATGTACAAAGACACTGTCTGTCAAGTCATCCATGACATGAGCCTCTCAGAAATCTTCAAGTCAACACCGGTGTAAGGTAAGTAAGTATTTTCTCAGTTGTCATCGACTGTGTGATGAGAACCACAATTGACAAGCTAAGAGAGATTCAGTAGACATTCACTCAGCTAATGGAGGACCTGGACTTTTCCCATACTTAACAGTGCATCAAATACAGACAGACAGAACGTGTACAAACATTGTCAAGACGCACAATGTTATAAATGAACATTAAGAATACAAAGAACATCAAAATCAATGCGGCTTATGAAACACTTTTCTCAACAAATGGAGAAAGTATCGAAAATGTATCCATGGTACTTACCTTGGCAGCGTGGTAAGTAAGACAGGAGGAACGGAGGAAGACATACACGCCCGAATCGACAAAGCCAAACACGCTTTCGCTATGCTGAAACCGATTTGGAGCAGCATCAATCTTTTCAATTCAAATGTAAAGACCGTTGTATTGATCGGAAACCTGCATACGAAGAGCCTGAAAATAGAAAGCTACAGGTCTTCATTAATATCCGGCTTAACACATATTATTCTAATAAGTTAGCCTAATCACATATCAAACCAGGAGCCGTTACAGCGCATACAACAAGCACCAATCACACACGCAATAAGGCTGAAGAAATTGGAGTGGATTGGAATAACACTGAGGAAACAACCAGGCCAATATCGAGCGAAACGCCCTGGATTGGAACCCTCAAGGAACAAGAAAAGAAGGTCATCCGAACCCTTCACGTAGAACTCCAAAAGCCAGAATGTCATGGGGAGAAGCTAAACATGTGGCCAAAGATCGGGAACGATGACGTGCCGTGGTGGCTGCCATATGCGCAAGGAGGGGTGAAGATGTTTCAGTAAGTGAGTAAGTAAGTCTGAGGTACAGACATCTCCAGTCTGAGGTAAAGATATTTCAACTCTGTGGTAAGGTCATCTCCATTATGAGATAAGGGCATATCCAGTGTGAGGTAAGGACATGTCAAGTCTGAGGAAACAGAAAGTTGTATCTTGTGTCGCGTGTTAAATGGAATGCGTAAACGTCGTTAAGGCCTCTGTGATCCAACTATGGGTTCTTGCTCTAAAATACGAACTGTGTGTAGTTGTATATGGATTAAAGTATACATGTATGTAACTGGTCACAGGTGAACACCAATTTAAGATAATGTTGTCTTCAAATGATAGAGATGGTCGACACACACGGTCATTACATGGTTGCTGGTTGCAGGTACGAACTGCGGGAAGACAGGGGGCGGGAGGCGGGTCGAAAAGAGAGCTACCTTGCGGTCCTAAGACAAGACATTGCGGCGATGGTCAGAGACGTGCTTCGAAACGGGACCGGAAATAACATCAACCAGAGTCATATGACGACATTGTCTCGTCGCCAAGACTTCGCTCGTATGGGTTCAAAAAGTAAAACGCATGACAATTTAAATGAAAACAACTTGACTTTTCAAAATCAAAATTCACAGACTGTTCAGATGGGAGTTCAGTATTCACCTGAAAATATTAGAACCCATTGGGAATCAAACAATTCAACGAGGTTGAATTCTGACGATTTTATGCGCATGCGCAGTGACACAAGTTCCAGCCATACATCGAACCCGTTTCCGCTCCCTGATATAACTAGCGGCCCGTACCGGTCTCATAGCTGGGTCCCCTACGTACCCACAGCAACTTCCGCCGCCGATAACATCGATAGAGTGCCGTCCGGAAGTATCTTACAGGCGCCGGATATCGAGTGTATTCGTTTGGAGATGATGGAGACGCTGCGACGTGAAGTACGGGAAGCGGCGCGGGACGTCGCCTTCAACTATCTGCACTCGAGCGGAAATGGTCCGCTGATTCCGGACGTTGACTCCGAGCTTTACCAGACGCACCTGTACACGCAACTTTGACGCAAGAGCACAGCTTAATTGTGTTGTCTTGTAACTGTATACTTTTACATATTGAACAATCATTTTTTAAATACACAGTTTCTTCGTATGCATGATTATGTCTCAACCTAATATTTGTTAAAACATCAATGCTTAATGTAACAATGCTTGTTTCAGGTTTAATAAGCTTTAAGTGGTGTGTTACATCTGATAATTGCGTGCTTACTTCGTCAATTCCCCTGATTTGGTATTGTCACCATACTTGAAGACGCGATATCAACATTCGATAGTTTAATGTTTGCCACAACTGCGAATTCAATCCCTGTCTGTGTATCCATATCTCTTTCATGACTGCGTTGTCCAATAAAAACAACTGCAAACAACGACCGTGACAGTGTGATATGCGTACAGTCACCCATTTTATTATACCAACTGTGCACACTTACATTGGAGACGATGACCTGATATTGGTAAGCGTTATCATACCACCATCCGATAACACTTCTAAACCCCGCCCATATATATCTAACACGTTTGAACTCCGCCAACATTTGAGCGTATCATGCACATTTGTCGCGTTCGAATTACAAACAAAAAGTTATATCTCAAAAATATACAAGATACAGTAATTGCGTAAGTTTTGACGCCTTAATGAACGAAAGGAATAACATACACTATTGAATCTAGGCAAGTTCTTGAATGCAGTTCTGAGCAGAAAACATGAGCCATCCGGTATACAATAAGTATTTACCTTTGTTTTACTAATATTTTTGTTAGCAGTATGATCGCAGTAGATGCATCTGTATTTTTATTATTATAGCTCATATCGCATTTGTTAATGTTCTGAGTGTTATAATAAACTGGTAAACTGGATGTTTGTTCAGTCCCGCCCACTCTGAGAACTACGTTTTTGTCGGTGTGGAGTGTCGCTTATGTATTTATAATGTAAACACACTTTGCGATTAATATTTTATTTAGAAATAAATAAAACACACACTAGTATTCATTTCAACAAAACAGAAATCATTTAAAGAAAGACAAAAAAAGGAAATATGAATAAAATGAGAATTAATTAATGGAAAAATACAATAAAAACAAATTTGGGTCGCTACCTTCATTTGTTGCAGACGAACACAACAGTTATACTAAACATGCTATTAAACTAACCCAACTAGACTAAACACGTTTTTAAAAGAAGAATTAAACGATAAATATTCACAATGCGTATTTTCTAAGATTATATCAAAATTCATAACTAACATTTTACAAATGCAAATAATTTCCTTCATTGTGTTTTGAAAAATAAGGCAAACATGTGACTATCATACTTAATGCATTACCATTAACACAGCAAAATAATTATATACTTACTAAAGATGCTTTATAAATACCTACCCTGCCTACTATAACATGAACATTTCAATTGGCAAGTGTCTAAAATCAAAATTGCATATCAACATTTGTTCTGTCGTCACAACTTTAACTAAACAGAGCGTTTTTGTTCCCTCTGGTACACCCCCGGAAACCTGGGATTTACTTTGGATATAATTATGCAACCTCAAAGTTTAATGAAAATGATCTAAAATGCATCAGAGTGGGCATTAATCAACTGTAAACAGAGAGCTTTTTAGTTTATAAATGAACTGCATTCCTGTCATATCTTGACATCTTTGCACTGCACCGTATCATTTTTTCATCAACATGTTGAATGTAAAGTCGAATTTCTCCACCAATACGAATTTTTTTAGAAACCCTGGCGATATGTTATTCGGGGGACATTGATTGATATCATTTTCGGTGTAAAAACAATTTCACTGGCAAACCTTTAAAGAAATTTGTAAATAAAGTGCTAAATAGGGGACAAATCCCGGCATCGTCGACATCAAATAGCCATATTTCAATAAATCCTGAAAAATAATAACCATGATTTTTCTTACATACATGTTAATACCCCCTTTGCATAAACCGAAAGATATTTTAATTCAAAAATGCCTTGAAACAATTATAGAACTGGATTTACTACCCTACCGAAATTCATCAAAATGTATTGGAAACTTTTCCAAGCACGTCCAACTTTTCACATCATATCAGGTTTCCGGGGGTGTGGTAGCCAAACTGAAAATGAAATGAAGAAGCCTTAAGAAAAAAAAACTTCAATAGGCCCATGCAAAACTACTTTATTAATAAAAATATACATATTTGACAATGGGAAAGATGTAATCAATAGCTTGAGGCAGTACAGCAGAAATGGCGTGAGCAGAAACGCTGAGAAATGAACTTTACATGCAAAAGTGGTACGTTACTTATTGTATTCGTTCATGACCGAAGATTAAAAACGAAACAACACATTTTGTGCTTTAATTTGCTTAAGAAATAATCGACGGGTAACCGTTGCTTATTGCGGTAATAACCAACGGTATGGAGTTCCGATGCGTAGGAATTAAACCACGAGGGCGTAGCCCGAATTGTTTGATAACAACGCAATAACCAACGGTTACCCGTCGATTATTTCGATTCTAAATGTTTTACTTAACGGCACTGTTTTTGGTCGAGTAGCAACATGTAAACAAAAATTCACGTTACCGTTCGGCTGTTACATTTTTTTCTAACGACTTAACACAGCTTAAATGTGCCTTCTCTTCTTGTTAAAACTTATTTTATATAAAGAAAACATGAATTAACTTTGCTTCTTTTGCGCTAGTTCGGTTATAAATACTTTAAGAAGTAAAGAAACAAGATTTTATAAGTTTATTCGGTAGAATGTATTCACGCGCTGTGCGAGGGAAACAACCGTTGGTATATCGGGGTAATAACATACGGTAAGCTCCCTTGTTTGTATATAGAAAACAAGTCACGTGCCGTGATAGAATATATGGTAACTTGTTTGTGTTGTATTGTTTGAAAATTTAAATAACTGTTTAAACGCTTAAACCCATTCTTTGTTATTATCAATATTTTGGAAAAAAAAGAAATAAATAAAACTATTGTCTGCAACAAAAACAAAACAATTTAAGTCTTAATTGGTGAAAATCAACAATAATTAATTAACAATAGCGATCCACATGTTAATACAAATATAAGCTGTATAATCATCGGTTAGATTCTAAAAGAGTCATTAAAAACATGTATGAGTTTCTTTAATAAGGCAACAGTAAGTTGTACTTTACATTTAATGTCTGTGAAAAATACACTCACTTTGTTAACTGGTTGGATTGATGTTCTTTAAAAACAACCCTTGATCCCTTTATATTTAAAGTCTGTGAAGATGTATGTATTAAGGTTCTTTAAATAACACATCGGGGTTTATAATACACCTTGAACAGTCTCATTTTGTTAGCCGGTGGTTGTTTTAAGGTTTGTGAATAATATAATACATTAATAATCTTAACCTACATAGTGATGTACACATATTTCAGGTGAGTTATTCATGTATATACATACAAAATACATTTGAGCAATTACAATGACTTTAAACGATGCCGCCCAGGCTGTAGAGTTCCCATTGCGAGTAGAGGTTCTTCAGAGTGTTGAAGTCTTCGGAAATCGTACAAAGTATTGGCGGAAGCTTCACCTTATGCCTTGGGGTGACGAAGAGCTAGGGGTACATTGAAGCTGGAAGATTTTGAAAGTGGGAGCTTCGTTAGAGGCATCGGCCACCTGTTTGTCGCTTTGTAAATAATTGTAGCGACTCGATTATCTTTAGTTTCTAATCAAAAGAAAAGATTATGTTGTATTTAATGTGTAATTGACCTTCCGAGGGCTTCGGAACACATATCGTGTCTTTGAGGTCGCGCACCCAGCGGTCGGTGGCGGACTCATGAAATCGGCCTCACGCTTCATAAATTGGTGGCATCGGTTGGATCGGGTATGAAACGTCTCGACAGTACTAACCTGTCAAGCCCAGGCCTCAAAATGACAAAATGAGACCCTCGTCGCAAAGTGTGAAACGTTGACTTTGGAGAAGAAACTAGATATATTAGAGCGTGACAAAATCCGGACTCGCGTCTCTACTCCTGGTCTAGAAAAAAGAACGCCTAAGCCTCCAAAAAAGTCATTTTATTCCGGAGAAAACGTTACAACGAGGAAGGAGCCTTCATTGGAGCCTTTAACTATCATGACAGCAGCCACGTTTGACGGTCAGTCATCGCAGGGAGATTATAAAGCGCACTTTTGAATGTGCGCTGAGATTAATCAAAGGGACTACAACGACAAGGGATTGCATTTGGCAGTGTCATTGCGTGGCCAAGCGCGAGGGATATTTGGATACCTTGCTATACATTTCAGAGATAATGACTTACTGTTGGAAGCCTTGGAAGAACGTTTTGCGCCTCCTAACCTGACGGAACTGTACAGAGTGCAGTTACGTAATCGCACACAGAAAGCATCGGAATCGTTGGGAGAGCTAAGCAAAAACATTCGAAGGTTAACAAACCTGACATACCCCTCTGCAGGGACTGATCTGAAAACAACGTTGGCCAAAGAGCAGTTTCTTGATGCACCTCATAGTGCGGACATGAGACTACACATCAAACAGGCCCGACCAGTAAGCCTTAATAATACCATTAAGCACGCTGTGGAGCTCGAAGCCTTAAATCGTGCAGAAAGAGCGAAATCCGACAGCCATTTGTCTGCGGTAGCTACATATGGCAATAAACCAATGAATCAATTCGATGAGCTTCAACAGATGGTTGACATGCTCAACAAACGGCTTAGTCAGTTCATGGGCACCGCGGAAACCTCAACACCCAAATATGGTTCAGGGCAAAGCAAAATGGGGCGACGGTGTTATATCGGCGGCTCAAAATTTCACCTGATGAGACAGTGTCCTAAGAATAGACGTGGCATCAGAAGGGAGATGAAGCGGCTCTTAGAAAGCCAGCTAGACCCCGTCATGCAGGAAAGACGACTAAAGGAAAGCCGAGTGTCTCGGACACAAATGTCGATATGCTGGAAAGGCCTTCATTGAAGCCTTCAAGGTTTGCTGCTACCACAGTGATTGACGGACATGTTTCTACATTGTCTCACGCACAATATTTTGTTCCTCGTCAAAGAAGATTAAAAAGCTTGGGTTGGTGGTAGAAAGACTTTAGCAAAGATTGGATGAGCTTATGCGGAAGTTTGGACATTCAAACCCTGCTTATAGGCGCAAACGAGGTGAAAGGGAAAATGATCAACGATACTATCTGTGTGGTTCACAGAAGCACCTGAAAAGACATTGCCCCAATTACCGGCGAAGGAAACAAGGTCAAAAGTTGTCGACTTCAAAGAAGCCATGATAGTTTCACAGATACAGTGCCAATACTCTTGGGGGCATTCGTGTTCTCAGTGGAAGCCAGATGGTGCCAAATATGGGTGCATCAGCAAAGAGTAACTGATCTGACCAGACTTAGGCTAGTTAATGAGGAATTTTGGGTCAAACAAATTCCTTCATAATAGTTATTATCATCAAACGATTTATCAATATCATATGAAACTCCAAAAACATTCATTAAAAAATCTCCGTGCAGTCTCCGAGATATCACTGTTAAAGTAAATACAATTATAAGCATTAGCGATCGTGCCGTTACTACGCCATACAACCGTATTTTACGGGAACGGGTGTAGATGTAAACAATGTGCTCTGAGCAGCTTTAATTATGTAGATCATTTTCTTGGCTATTTCCAGCTATAAGCTGCATTTTCTAGGTAAGTAATGTGTTTCAGAATCAAAAATATATTATACAAAAAACGCTAGTCTTTTATAAATTCAATTACAGTATGTGTATCCGTTTCTTTAAAATGAAAATAAAAATCGTTGCAGACGACGGAAACTCGTTTTCGCTTTACATTATATTTTTTTCTAATTTTCGGTTTTATATGATATTTGTTTAGATTGCTACATCGTAAATTATGAAAACATCAATTATATATGGACACAGGATTGATATTTTAATTAATAAATAGACAAACAACAATAAATCGCACGATGCATTTTTTAAACTACGGAAGCGTGAAAGGGCCATCAAATTTAAAAAAGTGAAAATCAGAATAAAGAACTTATGTTTTGTTTTTAATTCCTTTTTCAGGAGGAGATGTTTGTTTATCAAAATCACGTCTGCTATTATGAGCTTGCTGGTTTTTCAGCTTCATATAGATAAAGTAAAGGTATTTTAACTTTATATTTATATAATTTAAACCATTTAGACACATCTCTACACGTAAGAAACTTTATATGAGTAAAAATAAAGATATACATATACATATAAACTGGATTAGGTCTAGTTTCTGTGTGTTTTTTTATTTTATACAGGTGTTATCATGTAACTGCAACATTAATACTTTATTAACTTATAATATAATAATGTCTGGATAAAGAATCAAACAACACTAATACAAATATGCATGTCCCTTCTTTTTCAGAATCATGTCTTTGCTTTTATCGTCAATTATCTACCTTTGTGTGATATAATGAGACAACTATGATTTCCCTGCATATGAGGAAACAACTGTAGATAGCAAAAAATGAGGTAACCAAATTTTGTTTTGTACTTTTAAAATAAATGTACGACTATATATATGGTTTTAGAAGATGATTCAGTAATATGTGAGATCATTTACAAACACATCAGTAAATGACTATGTCTACCTTTTTTATTACGATTATAGCTGTTTATATTTCCATAGGAACAAAAATTGTACTTGATAATATATAGTACTATACTATTTGTATAACATGCATGTTGCTTTAAAGATATTCTCAATATTTACAGCCTGGATGTAACCAGTATAGACATTACTAAAAAGGTGCGTGTTATCTGTGAAGAGCAAGATGACAGTGTAGTTTCAAAACTTGGAGAAAAGGGATGTCAAGGACTTTCATTAGCTGCAAAAACTATAAAGGTATCCTAACTAATAAATAAGTATTCATTTAAAATCATAACGTATACTAACATAACATAACAAATGGTTTATTGTTATGCAAGGCCTCAGACACAAAATACAATTATTCAACAATCATCCAATGTGGTGACAACATAGATATGTTAATTAATAATATATTATCAACAAGCAGAACAACATGAAACTCAAAGACATGAGCATACAATGTATATAACATATCATATAATAACTTTGACATGCAAGTAATTGAAGTTATATCTTTCATAATAAGAGTACTTATAACGTTGTGAAACACTTTTATATAAATAATCAATCAAAAACGTCTTTCGAGTAGTACACGCTTCGTGCATATATTTTGCAATAGCAATTACACTCTTTCTGTCATATTCTGACATCATTGTATAAAACAGATTTAAAGTTATATAATGGTTTCCAATAATGTCCATTAAATATTTAATAATATTCAATATAATAACACATGTCTATCAAGGTTAATGTATTTATCAAATTAAATAGTCCACTTTTCTGATGAAACACTTTATATATTTAGATATATGCAATTTACTTGTAACACACAATTAACCATTTTTTTTCAGACCAGATTATCGTGTTTGTTCCGGGAAATATGTGCATTTCGACTGCCGTAAGACATACTGCCACCCAAACCAAACCAGTAGTAGAGGGAAATCCACATCACACTTAATGTCAAGTCCCAAAACCATGCAATCAACAAATGGAAATACGTTTGATTTTGGAACAAAATGCTTATTTTGTGGTTCTGATGCCAAATTTAGTCATGGAAAAAGAGGAATTGACGTTAAAACTGTTATGACTCTAGAATTTGAGTTGACTATTAGAGAGTCGTGTAAATCTAGGTGTAATGAATGGAGTGATACTGGTCTTGGGCGACTTAAGTCCACAAATGACCTTCCTGCTGTAGAAGCACGTTACCACCAAGCTTGTTCTGCTAATTTCAGATCAGGTTATAATGTACCAAAATTGTATAGGAATGAGAATGTCACGCCTAAAAAGGGTCGGCCAATTAATTCTTCTTCTGATCAAGCATTTCTTCAGTTAATTAATTAACTTGAAGAGCATGAATCTGACCGAATGACAGTGAATGACCTTTGTGAGAAAATGAACGAATTGTGTGGTGAATCTTCTTATAGTAACGTATATATGAATAAGAAAATTCTTGGACATTTTTATAATAATGTTGTTATAACTGAACGTAATGGAAAACAAAATGTTGTTACATTTAAAACTACTGCCCATTTTATATTGCATTTATTTTACAAAAGAAGTAATGCAAATGATAAGGAATGTGAAAAGAGAGCTATAATTAAAACTGCAGGTAAACTTATTTTGAATGAAATAAAAAACATGACAGAGATAACAAAAGAACAGTATCCATCTTCAGCGGATAGAAAGTCTATTGATTCAAATTATGAATATTTACCTTAAATTCTTCGGTGCTTTTTGCAGCAGCTCATTGCTAGTACAAATAAAAATAGAAACATTTCATCAATAGGTCAAGCTATAATTCAGGCAGTAATACCAAGNAGGGGGGATGACACGTGACAGAGGACTGTCTGAGGTACAACAAGCACAAGGGCTTCTCTCTATGCCTGCCTGTTCAGAAATGAACAGTGCAATGCAGTGTGTTTCCGGTCAAACCTATGAAACAAGTCCCCAACACAAAGCGTGCCCCAAATCTAGAAATCAGCATGACAATAAGGACAGGGCCAGCTTCAAGGATTTTCTACAAGAGCATAATCCCTTCCTTGATGAAGAATGCTTAAAAACATTGAAACTGGTGCCCTTGCTGAGAATAATGTTAATGTGGATGATGCTAAAAGTATAGGACATAATATAATTAAAGAAATGGAAGAAAAAAATGTATTGACATATTGCTTTAAGCGCACCAATCAGGTCGTGACTCTTGGTCCTTAGAACAATTTGAAGGTTGACTGATCACTGCAGCAGATTATACTATCGAAGACACAGAAGCACTTTTCAGCTATGAGTTATGCGCCAATCCATCCTCAATATTTGATTCGGCTGGTCTCCTTCGGGAAGCACAGACGCCATTACTTGCAAATGGAATTTGGGATTTGGGAGCTTGTGGAGTAAATAAAATTCCAGAAGATGTTGAAGTTGTTCTTGATAGTGGCTCACTTCTACATGGTATACCTTGGGCGTATGGTGCATCTTTTGGCGAAATTTGTACTCTATATACAAATTTGGTGGAGCAGAAATATGTAAAAGCACATATCGTTTTTGATTGATACATTAATGGACCTTCAATAAAAGATGTAACACATCAGCGTCGATCAAAGGGAGCTACGGGTATTAGAATTTTATTTAATGAAAGTACACCGGTCAAAATAAAAAAAAGAAACGTTTCTCGGTAATCCAAACAACAAACAATGCTTTATTGAATTAGTAGGTACACATCTAACTGATAAAGGTTGTCATGTACTTAATGCCAGCAATGATGCCGACCTTCTTATCGTTAAAACTGCTGTAGATATTTCAACTTATGATAATGTAGTCGTTGTTGGAGAGGACACTAACCTGCTTCTTTTGCTTTGTCATCATGCTCATTTGAACAGAAAAAGAATATACCTTAAGTCGGACACAAAGCCTAGTGTTAAAAGGAAGAAGATATGGGATATTACTGAAACACAAAAAGTTCTGGGGTCTGATATTTGTTACATTTTACCATTTATACATGCATTTACTGGTTGTGACACCGTATCGAGGATATATGGTATTGGAAAGAGTGTTGTTCTGCAAAAAGCTTTGAATGATTCAAACTTCAAATTGCCCACTTTTTTAATTAAGACGAAATCTGTTGAAAATGAAAAACAACCTATTTAACATAATCACTTTCTAGATTGTGCAACATTTTCAACAACTTCTGTTTCTTACAACATGAGCGTCGCAGACAGAAATTAAACACAATTTAACAACATCATGGTTTTCGAAACGTGATTGGAGCCTTTGACGGACCATTTATATCTATACTCGCCCCTGTGGTAGATGAGCATCTGTTTGTAAAAAACAAAAGATTTCCGTGTGCTTGATGTTCCTATCATAAGTGACCAAAACAAGAGGTTTTGAACAGTGTGGCATGATGCCCGGGTTTCGCGCACGAAACATTCATATGCAGTAATTCTAATGCATGTATGTATGAAAAAAAAACTTGTGTGAAGTGTGTGGCTACGTTGAGAAAGTGGATACCTCCTGCAGCTCAATCTGTTAACTCCTTTAAAAAGACCGGAAATAGAGTGAATGGACTAAAAAGTGTTGCGTACAAAAAACTTCTTTAAATAAGCAATGGCTCAGTATTTTATGCATGTTTTCTTAAATTAGTTTACAATATATTTAATAAAAAAGATTTTTGTTGTAAGACAAAGTAAAAATATGTAACTTGGTATACTAATGTAATTTGATATACTACATGTATATACAAAAAACTTCTTTAAATAAGAAATGACTCAGTAGTTTATTTATATTTACTTAAATCAGTTCACACAAGATTTTATAAAAAATATTTTGTTTTAAGACAAAGTATATTTATGTTAATTGATAAATTGTAAACAGATACATGATATATTAGAAAATAGTACATTTTAGTGTTACCATACACAAAATACATACATATTCTTATTGATATCGCAATAACCCCAATCATATGGTATGACAATCTGTGTTGTGTGATTTTTACATTAAATATACAATGCAAAATTTTCTAAATGTTATGAACAAAAACATAACACAAAAATTAAGTTAACAACATTATCAATTATGTCGACGATTATGTTTTGCAAAGAACATAAAGTAAACAGACAATCAGAGAAAAAAGTAACAACTCAGAAATTCCTTAAAAAAAAACAACCAAATGGGAAAGCATTGATTTAAACAGTTATTTAACTGTACTACATACAACTTCCATGGAAAAACGTACTTTAAGAATAAGGCTCATGGCAGAATGCGGTCTAAACAAACAAAAACAATTACGGTCCGCATAAAAAAGGGTCCAATGGATTAATGGAAACAAACAGCCATTTTAACGTCTTACCATTTTAATGAAATTGTAAACATGTTGTAGTTTAGGGCTGTTCATAACATTCACATTAAAAGACGCTGACAATGTGTTGACAGATTGCTGAGCATTATTATGATGTTCGTGTTGAAGTTGAGGGAAAAACTTGTGTTTCTGCTCAATATTTCTAAAATATCAATGGTTTCCCATTTGATTTGTTAAGAAAAATCAAGTGAGTTAATTTGGTAGCAGTGATTAAACAGACTATGGGTCCACACATAATGTATACGCGAGAGGGCCTCATAAACTTCGAAATACAAACACACGCACACACTGTTTTGATTGCCCAGCTCATTTAGATTTAATTTACTAACATTGATCGAATGCAATAAGTTGCATATTGATTGATAAAACAGGAAAGTAAAAGTAAAAAAACGATAAAGAAATTTCATAATGTATAAAGACTAAGCGTATCAGTTTTAGTAAACAGGAATGGAACTCCCCTCCCCACCACCCCAAACAAAATCAACAAAAACACATCCTAAGTAGTGTTTTGTAAAACAATGACACTGTTTGTTTCAAAATAAGTGTGGTTTTATTGGACAATATATTATTATTAAGTGATAACTTACAGCAGTGTGTGTTATTTGCTCAACGTGAGAGATTTTAATTCGTTACCTCTGTGCACATATGATTTTATTTTCTTTTTGACATTAAAAATACTGTAATGAGTAAGTTAAATGTATAATATTATTCTAATACATGCACTGTATAAACACATGTATCCACTTATCAGTATCAAAACGAATCCGTATAGATGAACATTACAAGTTATTAAAGGCTAAAATATCTGAAAATATATCAACATGTACATTGGACATATTTTCTTCATATTTTTCATTTGTCTTATATACCATAATTATGGATCATATTCACGTTAAATTATATATCAAAATATTCAAAAGTCTCGTTGTTGTGTATAAATTTAGTTGCATAATTATTACATCTAAACTGCTGTTTCGGTACAACTTAAAACATGCCTTTAGCCCAACAAAACTAGTTTTTTGTAAAGATCGTTTGTGTATTTAATCATGTTTTTCATTAAATGTATTCAATTTCACAAAAAAAACTGATTTGTTTTATATTAAGACAAATATGTTATCCTTTTCTTAAATTAAAAAAAAAAACTTATCAAAATCGTGGAAATTACATGTTGTTTGTGTTATTTGTGAAAACACGTTTTTTTTCTAGATTTTTGGGCGGCCATCTTGGCGGCCATCTTGGATTATGGGAACAAAAGTTTTCGTGGGAACACAGGTTTTCTTATATCCAAGACAATGTAGAACATCATCAACATACTTAATTAAAACCTTCAAATCATGCACCTTGAGTCCACGTTTCTACTAGTGCTTAATATGAGAGATTTTAGTGCCCTTTGTTGATAAATGATAAATGATCATTGTTTTCTTGATGTTTACTACTATCAGTAAGAGAAATGTATTTTATGTTTAAAAACAATAATCATGCACTTGTAAGTTTCAAATAAGACCCACATACATAAACATGACAAGTTAAAAAAGGCTAGTATATCTCAAAATATACCAGTATGCAAATTAGGCAGTTTTTCTTCATATTTGTCATTTACCCCACCCACTTTTGATGTCTTATATATCACAAACATTGGTAATATTCACATGAAATATTATATTATTATATTCCTTAGTCCCATAGGTGTGCATAAATGTAGTTAGGATGATAATTGTATCTAAACTGCTTTTAAGGTACAAATTGAAACCTGTCATAAGCAAAAAAAACGCTTACTTAAATCGAGGAAAATATACGTTGTTTGTGTCATTTGCGAAAAAACGGTATTTTCAAGGTTTTTGGTCGGCCATCTTGGCGGACATCTTGGATTTAGACCCCGTGGGAACACTTTTTTTCTTGGGAACAAAAAATTTCTTTTAGCCAAGACAATTTAGAACATCATCAGCATATTAAAAAAAACACCTTCCAATCATGCACCGTGGACCTCCGTTCCTACTGGACTAAAAGGTTATACAGTCTATGCAAGAGAGACCTCTACTAATTCAGTTACTGGCAAACGGTCAACATGTCTTGGAGAGATATGTGGAGGTTCGGCAAGCCTTGGTGACGTTATTGTCGGGTATGATAACGGAGGCTTTGTGTTTTCGGTTCAGTTAGAACCGTGTTAGGTAGTGCGTAGTGTTTTGGCAATGACCTTGATGCATGTATTATTTCAGGAAGAGATTCTTTGTTGTATTTAGTAAGTTAGTTCTTGTTGAAATTTGCTTTTGTATAGTTTCATGATTAGTTAAAGTGTTTGGTTTGTATTTCAGTTGTTGTATATTGGAATCATGAGGGGACTCATGGTAAATCGGAGGCGTTTACAATACCATAATTATGTTGTATTATTTAGCCTGTGTGTTTTAAGTCTATGTATCCAGTAAGTTTCTTTACACAGACGATTTAAGTTGTTGCTAATAACATCAATTGGCATAAAGGAAAAGTTTTTGCATAATGGCAACATTAATAGCAACATAATTTCTAAGTTGTTACGACTTGTACTTGAAAATAACTATTTTCTATTTGATGATGAATTCTACTTACAAAAATTGGGTACCGCTATGGGTAGTCCAATGGCGCCAGCATATGCCTCGCTATTTATGGGAAAACTTGAAAAAGACTTCATTGAAATATGCGAACATAAACCGACACTGTGGTTTCGTTTTTTAGATGATATATTTATGATTTGGGACCACTCTTTAGAGAAGCTTGAGTTGTTTATTGAATCATTTAATCGTTTTCACCCCAACATAAAGTTTACATATTCAGCTTCTACAAAAATCGTATCTTTTCTCGATGTTACTGTTTCTATTAACAACGACTTATCACTTCAAACAGATATACACATAAAGGTGACCAATAACCACTAATATCTTGACTATACGTCATGTCACCCTAAAAAGTGTAAGGACGGGATACCATACGGTAAGGAGAAGCGATATAGACGTATTATATCGGATGCCAACAGTTTTAAATCGTTACTGCAAGACCTCAAGCATCATTTCAAAAAGCGAGATTATCCGGATAAAATTATCGATTGTGCCTTTGAAAACGTTTCTGCTCTATCTCAAGAAGACGCATTACAGTCCTGCAATAAAGCAAAAACAAAAGTTATCCCATTTACAGTGGAATATAATCCGTCATTGCCTAACATAGGAGCCGCAATAAACAAGTATTGGGACATTCTTAACCTGTCGCAAAAAGAAGAAGTGAAAAATGTACATAAAACGTATAAGCCCATACTGGCGTTTAAAAGGCCTAATAATATTGGAAACCACATTACACGTGCTCAATTTACAAACGGTTTGAACAGTTCATTTGCGTCCAGTGCCTGCGGAAGAACACGTTGTTCCCATTGTACATCCATCCACGTTGGAGAAAATTTTAAAAGTACAGTTACAAGCGAGCAATTTAATTTACGAAATAATGTGAACTGTGCATCTAAAGATGTAATATACCTCATTACATGTAAACAGTGTGAGAAACAGTACGTTGGACAAACCATGCAACCGGTGTCTAAGAGAATGAACAGTCATCGATTTGACATTAAAAACTTTTCTGACCCTGCATTTTCAACACTGGTCGCATCACATTTTAATGAAGATCATCACAGTGCAAATGACTTTTCCTTTATGCCAATTGATGTTATTAGCAACAACTTAAATCGTCTGTGTAAAGAAACTTACTGCATACATAGACTTAAAACGTTATACCCTAATGGTATGAATAACAAAGCTCTTTTTAACATAAAAGACTAGCTCTGCAATTTAATTTAGCTAACTTTTGTTTTTCCTATTCGTATTTTTATATATAATTTTATAGGAAATTGTGTATTCTTGATTCCGAAAGTTAAGCTTCATTTAATTTAAGTTCATTTTATTGACGTACATTTTCCCGCAATTTAATGTACGTTACGTCAATTACGTAACATCCGCTTTTTGTTGTTATTTGTGTTATCCTGATGAAGGCGTAAGCCGAAACGTTGATACAAAAGGACAAAAAAATACGTGTTTTTGTTGGATTTATCATACTATATAAGCCTATGTGTGACTTCCGATGCTTTGCAATGAAGGTAAGTTACGACCGCAAACGATACATAATGGACAATTTATTAGTTTACCATGTCTAATAATAAACTGGATCACCACAGTGTTCATTAAACATGCCTGACACGAGAATATACGTACACATAGGTTATATGATAGTTTCGAAAACGTACAAGAAATGCTTTACTGGTAGAGCTAAGTCAATATTGCTGATCTTTGAATCGCGTCTTTTGAAAAGAAATCCGGTTTCTATTTATATGCAGATTATTTATGATACTTGTTGTGAACTTATAGCGAGTTTCGTTATTTTCTTGACGAGTTTAGCACAGTATTAATGAAGTTGTGTCGACTGAAATGTTACCTATATATTATGATGGCTTTTATATTCATACAATGTGAAGTGTTATTATAAAATTATACAATGGGTATTTTGATATTTGTCCTTAGAAATTAAACAACATAAATAAAACTAACTGATAAGGTCCAATCGAAATATTTCCACATGTATTTGGTTGACGGATTGGATTAAAAAAAACACACATTTATTTATTTGCGTGTACTTACCGGCGATGTGTTATGTCGAATACCACAATGAATAGTATTACAGCCGCAACATAAATTCCAAGGACCGATGACACAACTTATAAGGCGATATAATTTTACCTAATCTTGTAGCACCTTGTACACATATTATTGCAGGTTGTTACTGGCTTCGCAATCCGGTACATTTATTCTTGATGGCGATACAAAAAGCTCCAAAAAAAGTGTCACGGTTAAAAATAATGTAAACTGGCTTTTTATTTGTTGTTTATATATCTATATCTCCTCAGAAACTAATGTAAGCATTACCATATTGCTAAATGTTCTATTCCAGTTGGTTCGCCTGTAGTTGGTTAACGATAAAAAGGACATTAATAATTATTTCTATTGTATATTCAATAAATGCTGTTCAATCCGACCTATTAACTGTAATCCACACATCTGTACAAATCAGCAACATTCGCATGAGCTTTAAATTGACGTCGATGGATCATAGCAAAACACAAAAATCTCTTTCATATATAGGCATCCGTAATATCATATCAATTGATAAAACTAAATTAACCAAAATCTTCGTGATTCGAGTTTGTGCTACATTGCATCGTAGCATGCGAACAAATACAAATAAAAGTTAAGCGTAAATGTGATAGTAAAATGTTAATTAGAAACATGTTTTGGTTCAATACTTATCACAGAATCAGTGATAACACAAATCAATAATAGTGAGCGTCTTAGCAAGATGAATTGGACTGAAAAGTTCCCGAAAATTCTCCGCACTTATTTCAAGACATTAGACTCCGCTCATAATTATTGAAGAATAATTCACAAACTGCGTTCCTTGTCGTTTTCTTGAACGAGATATCGTCGAGATGTAATTACCTGTGTCACGAATGGCTATAACCAATTCGCAAAAACACGGTGACATAACTACGCTACAACTAGCATTCTTCAATCCAGGTCAGCATTTGTTATTGGGCCAGGTACCATTATTATGTTTACATATTACGTTATTTTGCTAATTGCATATGAAGAAGCAGTTATCTCCAATGAACATAGACTGCATGCTGTAAACATACATATTATGATGGTTGTGTAAACGATCTGTTTGTATTTGTATAGCTTCTAACTTAGTAGGCGATTTGAAAGGTATCTTAAACAATATGGCGTTAATTCCGTTTTAAAGTGAAATGTAAATTTAAATTAATCGTAAAAATTCAAAATTTGTGTTCCAATAGCTTGTGTATTTATTAAGCATGCGTGAATCTGTAAGTATTGCAAGTATTTGGAAATATCACAATATATTTTATTTATTTTAACACGGTGTATGCAAATTCCATCGACATGCATAGCTATTAAATACACCACAATTCCGAAATCGCGGTAATGATATATGTTTATTTTTGCACATGCACAAATCTGCACTGGTCATTCCATAGCTAGATTACTAAATTCATATTGTGCTCGATTTTGGATGTTTATTTGTTTTAAGTTTGTGTTTTTGTTTCGTATAAAACCAATTGGTGCCATTGGTATATTACCAATAGGACATTATACTTTCATTACACGCTTTTTCCTTCCATCTACACAGACCTCATTCTCACACAAACAAAAACAAGTATACCTTATATTGGTTGAACCCACGTAAAATAGAGCTACACTGTTCTGTTTGATTGTAATAATGTAATAAATAAAACATAAAACATATAAATAAAACGACAGATGTCTTTCCAATCACAGCACAAGACAATGAGATATCAAGTGCAAACTATATTCTTAAACAGAAAGACAACAATAATAAGATATCGAATAAAGTATTCAAAAAATGCATATAGCAATATGTGAAGGCCAATTCGGAACTAAAGTCAGTAATTAGATAAGCGAAAATAGACAAAATAAAAATACTAATAAACAAGATGTGTTTGTGAAACACCATGTCCCGCCATATATGTGACCTTTGACCTTGAAGGATGACCTTAACCTTGACCTTCCACCACTCAAAATGTGCAACTCTATGAGATACACATGCATGCCAAATATAAAATTGCTATCTCTACTATTACGAAAGTTATGGCATATGCTAAAGTTTTACGCAAACAAACCAACACACCAACAAACAGACAGAGCAAAAAAAATATGTCCCCCAGTATAGACTGGTTGACATAAAAATGAGCTCGCTAAAGTTACAGCACAATCACATAGCAAAGTTATCGTTAGCTGATCTCTGCTGAGGGCGTAAATACAAGAATCTTGTCAAAACAGAACACATCAATAAACAGTTTTTTTTAAAGGTCGAATGTTTTTTTATTTCCATACATTCAAATCAAACATACGAAACATAGAACACTCTCATATGATGGTAAACGTTCAAAAATATGTGTGCAGCAATATATTATATGACATAGCACACGTTATAAAATCAGATTACGATAAACAAATAGTAAAAAATGGATTTACTACAAGTACAGATCGATGATTAAAAATAAATATTGAACAATATTGAGTGAACAATGTTTATTGAAGATACTGACAAATAATGATGAATATAATTTGATATATACAGAATTTTGTAAACTTTAAGGGACAACGTCTTATATGACTGGTTATATAAACCATTATTTCATTTTTGTTATCTTTGGTAATAATATGATAACTTTTTTAAATATATAGGCGGGCCTCTTGTAGTGTAACAATCAAAAACATTAATAAACAAAAAACAATAGTATCATATTACTGGTTTATATAATATAAAGAAGTGAAACTCCAGAATCTGCAGCAGTATTGCATTTCTATCATACACACCTTCGTGATCCTTTATTTATGACAAGGAACCAATTGCCAAAACGGTACAGTACGGCACAAAACGAAACAACATATACACATAGTAGAATAAAGCTGGGGTTACCGCCTTTGAACGGTCAATGCTAAGCACTGGGGGTTTAAACCGGTTATAGAGCGCTCAACCTCACACTTGGCCCAGCAATATTCATGAAACATATAAGTGTAAATAAAATTTAACCTCATAGCATTGCAACTCAAATTAAACAGTAATAAAAGGGAATTTAAACGCATTCAATTTAATTACTATTTAATTACTCAATGGTAGGCAGGAGACCAGAGCAACAGAGTTACAACTTTTTGAGGCACGATGAAATTAAATTACTAACACGCATCAACTACATCCCTTCTTTTTACAAAAAGATTTAAGAATAGAGCATCATATAGTTAATATTTCAAATCATCATCGTGCACCTACACCTATATAAGTCAAAGTAAAATCAAAAACGTTTTTTTTTTTTTTATAACATAATACAATATAATCAGAACAAAATTCTAATAGACCTACTATATATGTCAATAATTCGTCTTTTATATCAGAAGTAAACACGGCAACATAATCGAGCTTCAAGAAATACATTATACAACATAACCGTCAAAAATGCAATTGTACTACAGATTAAGCTTTGGAAGAAATGTATATTAAAGTATTGTATTACATAGCCTTCATTCAAATTTGTTATTTTTACCTCAAAAAAGAACGTGATGAAATAGTCTGGATAAAAAATTACAACGAAAACATTCGGTATTTGAAATTAGTGGATATATCAAAGACCTTTATAGTTTTAAACAATAACTAAACTTTGTTTCCTATGAAATACTTTCATCACAGTAATGTTTTGTTTTTCTTTTAAAATATGTGTAGGATAACAATTTGTGTTTTATATAGTTCTTATTATTGGTTTGAAAAAATCATGATGCTTGTTTGACAAAATGACAAACGTGAACATTAAATTACATATCTTCCTTTATTTACTATTAGGGTTAATCAGCTTGTTTTCGAAAGGGTATCGTTAATGTGTTTGTTTAAAAGCATGTCGTAAAAATATTCACCAGTCGTCGTCATCTCCCACCATTTTTTATTAAACACTTCCTGTGTATTTAAAACAGATGGTCGCTAACTGATTGGAAAAATGTTCATATACTCGTTAACAAAAAGTGTGTTGAGTTTATTTTGCGAGGCTTAGAAAACCTGAACCACGAGTCTTTGTACATGTATACGCGCCGATCAAATACAGGTTTCCTCATTCGACATTTACAACTGGTGTTTTATTTATTTACAATAATGTCAAAATATTAGGTCTTTATTTTAAAAAGACAACAAACAGCAGAGTCTCCCCATACAGAAATGCAACAATAACAAACCAACACCATAAGTAGCAATTCATGTCATGTAAACAAACAATCATACGCCGTAATTCTGTGCGCGACATCTTTATCCGGGAAATGTTAAAATTAAGGGGTTTATTTCTCGGGCGTGTATTTCGATACAGCTCGCCCGATGATTAAAGTGGGTTGGGAGTACATGTTTGCATTTCCAACACTTACATGTAAAGTTGCGTTGAGGAATTGAACGAGTGCCTGATACAACGTTCAAGCTATATCAAAACATGCTTTTTCGGAAGCAATGCCTTTATGTTTACCCTATTTGACTACAAAATAGTACTCTTTGTTTCCGGATTCTTTGTTTTTCTTCCCTTCTTTGAATAAATTGCGCTGGAATCCCGCAAACCAGCGTACAGACGCGTATCTTTCATCTGTGGATAATTTACAATAAAACATATGAATAATGCAACTCCTGAGACATCACTAGAAAAGGAAACCTTTCGACCATACCTAAGTCTTTAAATTATGGCAAAATACCGATCGCCATTACAACACATGACAGTAAGGAAAACAAAACATATAGCCTTAATTGACCAGTATGTTGCATTGCCTTGGAATGCCTTTGACCGGACAATTGTGCATGCCAATCTCACAATTAGCCGGGGACATTCAATTACATATGCACTTGTATGTTTGTATGTTTAAAGGCGATCATCTTGAAAATGTTGTCAATTGCATCAGTTGTAGTGTTATGATTAATAGAAACTACCTAATTAGGATTCCGATTAATGGGCAGAACATTGCTCTAGTTAAAATATACGTTTGACAACCCAAACTAGATCAGGAAGACCTATGCTTGTATCTTTATTTAAGTTGTAACACTTGATCGCATATCAAACAAATGTACGACAGAACGAATAAAATTTAATGTAGAAGATACATGAAAACGTATCTGCGTTAACTAGAAGAATCAATTAAAACGTTTTAAAAAACCTGGAGAGACGTGTACATCGTTGCCTCAGGCTCTGTAATGTCGTCAGGGACGACCTCATAATGAGCGATGTTGTCGTCAGGGCCGCCGTTGGGAGGTACTTCATTATGACCGCTGTTATTGTCATTGAATTCTGTAAATAAAATATATCACAATTGTCATTAAATGCGTGTAAAGGGTCACAACACAGCCTGCGTGTTAGTACCTGTTTTTTTTTTTAAATTTTACTGTGAATAAAATTATGTGTATGTTTTTATTAAGTGAATCTCAATATACACCATGAGACAAATTATGTTCAGTATATATTTTTTAAGAACTGACGTATGGGTTATAATTACCTAGTTATAACTTGGTATTGGAATGATATAAAGCACTCACCTTGGGTGCTTTTCGATGGTTGTAGTTCATTCCTACACATGAAATAACGCAGTTATCATTATATTGTAAACTATGTAATGTTATCAAAAACGGTGAACTATATAAATTGAAAACTATATGTAATCGATAACGGTGATTTGAATACAATTTTTAACATTTTATATTCACAACTCAGTAATATAATGTTTTAATCTCCACGTCGAACAAAACGTAAAGTGTGTGAAACGAATGTACTTACAGCTGAACGGGTTTCAGATCAATCTTCCCTGTATTTGGAATAACAAAGAGTGTCTTTTGTAGTTAGAATTTTAAAATGTCTATAAATTATGAGAATTGTTTTTAATTAAAATTGTGCTTACAAATAAAACAGCTTGTCAAATGGGAAAATGTGTGTTTACACCAAGCATATATAATATTAAAAAACAGAAGCAGGATAATTTTTCTTGTTAACCTCCACTGTTCGTTTATTTTACAATCGCCTATACAATATACGACTCTACATACAATACAAACATTTTACATATAACCAGGATTTCAACTTTGGTCACCGCCTTGAAACTGTGTCAGTCCGAAACATACAGGATTTAAATCGGTTTATGGTTAAACACACCTCACACTTAGCTCGGCATTAACCACAAAACGCGCATGTGTAAATTAACCTTAATATCATATTATCGTAATTCATATTAAATCCAATACAATAGAAGTTGATTTGATAGCAATTTAATAATTAAATTGGTACAATACACAAGAGTAACAGAATACAAACTTTTGTATACACGATGAAATGAAATAAATACAGGTATCAGATAAATGCCTTCATCTGGACAAGATGTCAGAATCCTTTCATATAGTATATTTACTAATGTTCCTTACTTTTCTTCCTTTGGACACACACATAGGCAATGGCGGTGACGCAAACTATCAGCAGACATAATCCCAAAGTAGTAGCAGTCCACATCATTGTCGGCGATAGATTTGTATCTTCCTTGACTATGGCATAAATGTATCGTGTTCTGAGAAAACTGGGCATAATGCATGTGCGTAAAGTGTCGTCCCAGATTAGCCTGTGCAGTCCGCACATGCTAATCAGGGACGACACTTTCCGCATAAACTGGATTTTTGCTAAGAAGAGACATCATTAAAACGAAAAATTCCATAAAAGCGGAAATGGTCGTCCCTGATTAGCCTGTGCGGACTGCACAGGCAAATCTGGGATGACAATTTACGCACAAGCATTATGCCCAGTTTTCTCAAAACACGACACAAATAATAAAACGTAATATAACCGAATTACTTAATGAACCTTTTATACCACTCGCATTTGGAAAACTAAAACACACATATATGTTTTAATGTAACTTAAGTGTCACTACCACTTTCGTAGTATAGGTAGTAATTGTAATAGTAAAAGTAGTAGTACTAGTAATTGGTATTAGTAGTAATCGTTCTTCATCTTCTTTTTCTTCTCCTTTAATAAATTATTATAGTAGAAAGTATTGTTGATGTTGTTTATGGTGCTGCTTCTGTTGCTGTTGTTCTCGTATGCGAAGTTATACAAGCAAATGTATGGAGGAGTGATATGTGTAGTAGATAACGTAATTAAGTATCAGCAGCTATAGGTTAAGTAGTTGTTGTTGTTGTGGTAGTAGTATAAATTGTTATACTAGTAAATGTTGTTATACTTGTTTTATTGTTGTTTTAGATTTAGCCGAAGTAATAATACTATTACTTATGGTGATGTGGAGTACTTCTATTAGCATTTGTAGTAGAAGAAAAAGACATTATATTAGAAGCAGTAGTAGAAGTAGTAGTAGTAGTAGTAGTGAAGTAGTAGTAGTAGTAGTAGTAGTAGTAGTAATAGT
>VMBQ01004564.1:0-21086 GCA_007657795.1 Dreissena rostriformis
ATTTAAATGCATATTACAGTAGAGTGACAACGTGTCGTTAAACGCCCACTAAACATATATCAATTTTGATGATAATAATATTAAAACAATGCGAGTAAGAAAGCAAAAAATATACTTCGAGGCACCGCTCGACCGACTTTCGTTCCACGTGTTCTCATAATACTTTCCGTTTTTCAATTGGTCGTATAATCACTAACATATGATGAATTAAAATATTTTTTGTACTAAAATAATATAACGCCATAACATGGGCCCAAGCTAAATTTAAGCTAAATATAGGGAGGGATGATGTTTTTCTTATATGTTTAAAATACGTTTTGAATATAATTAAAATTACGTAATAAAGATTTAGTACCTGGCATTACATTGTACGACCTTAACGGAGAAACATATTACAAAAGACCGCCATTAGGAAAAGATTACACAGGATCGTAACCACACTCCAACTTTAATCAATTCAGGATGATTATAATGACACTAAAGCGATTAGGTAGCTAGTTGACCAAATTTATAGAATTTACAGCCTATAAAATGTTAAAAACATACCGGATGTTGTAACTGATGAAGTCGTTGGTGGTGTTGAAGTTGTCACAGACGGACTGGTAGTTTGTGTTAGGNCGACCTTGTGGTGATGTATATGAAAACACGTTTATGCTAGAACAACCAAAACCTCTCTTGCGATTTCGAAACAGTCAAAACTTCGTTTAAGAAAATTGTTCCTTATATACTTGAAATATGTGTCTATACCACTTCAACATATAATATTTGCAATACTACGGTTTTTATATGTGTCATATCGTTTGCTGCATGATCGAACACGCCCTTTTTAAATGAATGCCTGCTTTTTTTTTACTTGTCGTTCTCATAGTACTCTGAAAGTAATGACGGGTGTTAAAGGCCCTAAACAACCCTTCACGTTAAAGTCTTCCAATTTAATATATTATTTAATTAATAAAACCATACTTTCTTACCGGAAAAAGACTTGTTTTATGAGAGTCAAAAGTATTATTTAGGCACTTGTAATAAAAGTAATGTAATACCCATGACAACATAAACAGTCATGTGTATTTGAACCCCACAAACACATGCAAACGAGAGCCAGGTCTTCAAACAGGGTATCTATTTATGATTGCCCGTGACATCAGATAGTTTTTTCTTGAGTTATTAGGATCAAAGCAGTCTGTTGTAATTATTTATTTTAATATTAATTTGATTCCATGAACCACATTCCCAAACAAAATCGAAGCCTTTTCATAAAAAGAACCATTCCTTACGCGTTACGTGTTATGTCGAAAATAGTTTGCATGTATTCAATAACACTGATCGATCTTGAACTTGATACCTCCAACCACATACCTTATATAAACCGAGCTCTTAATAAAAGGTATCTTCGATAGACGTTACATAACAACAGCTAAATTTATAATAGAGATATTGAGAAAAAGGTATTAAATATTCAGTTTTGTTTTTAAATTAAAACATATACTAAACTTAAATATAGTGTACACAATTTGACAATCGAAACGGAAAAATTGAAAACAATTATACTAAGAGGTACATTAAAAAACTTTATAACTGTAATACACATCATCGAATTTTTATCAAGTCAGCGTGATTTAAAAGCCACTCAAGCGGGTATGTATTAATCAAAAGATTTATGCAAAATGAGACCCCAAATGTCTACAAACATACCAGAAGTTGTAACAGATGATGTCGTGGGCGGTGGTGCCGTCGTCACAGGCGGACCGGTAGTTTGTGGTGTGCCAGTTGTGGTTTCTTCTACAATATGTATTCATTTAAATGCATATTACAGTAGAGTGACAACGTGTCGTTAAACGCCCACTAAACATATATCAATTTTGATGATAATAATATTAAAACAATGCGAGTAAGAAAGCAAAAAATATACTTCGAGGCACCGCTCGACCGACTTTCGTTCCACGTGTTCTCATAATACTTTCCGTTTTTCAATTGGTCGTATAATCACTAACATATGATGAATTAAAATATTTTTTGTACTAAAATAATATAACGCCATAACATGGGCCCAAGCTAAATTTAAGCTAAATATAGGGAGGGATGATGTTTTTCTTATATGTTTAAAATACGTTTCGAATATAATTAAAATTACGTAATAAAGATTTAGTACCTGGCATAACATGTGACTACCTTAACGGAGAAACATATTACAAAAGACCGCCATTAGGAAAAGATTACACTGGATCGTAGACACACTCCAACTTTAATCAATTCAGGATGATTATAATGACACTCAAGCGATTAGTTAGCTAGTCGACCAAATTTATAGAATTTACAGCCTATAAAATGTTAAAAACATACCGGATGTTGTAACTGATGAAGTCGTAGGTGGTGTTGAAGTTGTCACAGACGGACTGGTAGTTTGTGTTAGGCCAGTTGTGGATTCAACTAAAAGATATATTTATTTTAATGAAAGCTACACAAAAGTGCAAACATTTTAATTAAAACGCACGTTTTAAGGTCTGGTTTAAATTGATCAATTTTGATTCTAATAAGATTTAACTATACGAGTAAGAGAGAAAACAACGTTTTTTTACATAAAAAAAGAGAGACAATCATTAGGGTTACATTGAGAACCTTTTTAAGTGTTATATTCACTGGTTCGTACACACAATGAAACTTTAATTGCTTTTATCCAACTGTCTTTGCTACTTTTTGTTTGACCGACCAATCCCGTTACGTTATTTAGCTTAAACAACTTTGCATTGTCGAGCAATCTACACAAGAATTGTTCGTAATAATTAATTTTATTTGCACATTAAAAACCATTAAAAACAATCTGACACTCCTTGTAAACACCCCTTATATGTTTATGCAGGGTTATAATTCTTCTCATTCCTATGTAACAGTGATAATTGTAGGCGCTGTTTAAATTAACAAAATACAAACAAGGCCAATTTTTGAAAGGTACTATGGAAACTCAAACCTTACCGTTCTCTTCATCTGAAGACGTATGCCACATTCATTCAGGAATCATTTCAATATGGATATGACTGATGCTTATTTACAATGGATCAATTAATTATTCAGTTATTAAACGGAGTCGCGTTTTTTAGTTGTTAGTAAATGTGACTTTGATCATACACGACATACTTTGACATAAATGGTTTCGGTTTGAAGTTTCATTACAATAGTTTTCTTTGGTCTCGAGTAATTTTGCAGAGACCATATTTTTACTTTATCCAAAATGACCTTGATCTTAGCTATATATTTACAAGGTTTTATTGTTTTTTAAATATTTAACCTCGATACAACCGCCAGCATTTAATACGAAACAGCGATTCTATGTTTACAACGNGTCTTGATAAAGGCTATCTATTTACAAAGGTTATTTTTCCGTATTAAACCTCCATACAACCGCGAGCATTTAATAGGAAACCGTGATTATATGTTTATAACGATGATCCTGACGTGATGATAGTCTTCAACTATTAAGAAACCAAACGTCAACTCAACCCGATGATGAAAATAAAACGACGGGCAATAACTCCAGAATGCAGAGTAACGGTGTTTGAGCATCGTACTCATCCACAAACCATCCATCTTAATATCTATCTATGAAGTTATTCACAAGCTTGCTAAGCACCGTAAATGTATTCAAAACGAGTATACACGATTAAGAAACTAATCATATTTAAAACGAAGACCTAATCAGGATGAACATAAATTTGTAACCACAAAATAGAAAAAATACTGTGTTCTTAATATGAATCTGCTTATAAACAAAGTAAATTGAAAAGTACCTGACGTAGTGGTTGGTTCTGTAACTGTTGTGGTTTCTGTGGAAAAAAATTACGAAAATGAATCATTATTAAAAAATCATTGTTCCCAAGCAAACGCTGATACTAACATTTGATACAGTCTTTAATGGAATCTTATCGAATAGTTTGCAGTTAAAGACAATATAAAGGTTAAGATGGCAAAAAGTAGAAGAAACAATTAACTATATTGATAGCCATTCTCAGGTTTTAACTGTATTGATAGCCATTCTCAGGTTTTAACTATATTGATAGTCATTCTCAGGTTTTAACTATATTGATAGCCATTCTCAGGCTTTAACTATATTGATATCCATTCTCAGTTTTTAACTATATTGATAGCCATTCTCAGGTTTTAACTATATTGATAGCCATTCTCAGTTTTTAACTATATTGATAGTCATTCTCAGTGCACTAAAAGTCCCTAGTTTTTAATCAACAATCGTAGTTTCTTATTCCTACGAGATGTTAACTTTCCGACGGCAGTTGCAGCACTGACTTAATTCAACAGAAACTAACCCTTTTTATATTACCCGCACATCCAGGCCGTCGAAAACTATTAAAGCGATTATCCAATAAAATAAACTAATACTATCGCTCTGAATTACATGCCCTAACGCGAAATGAAACTGCGTAATAAACCTACGATATAACTTACTCGTCACATATTCTGTTTAGAACTACCTATATTTTGTTACAGAATTGAACACATATTTTCAATGATTGATTGACTAAAGTATACGTTTGCTAACCAACCATTTGACTTATAATTCCGTGTTGACAGCAAAGGCGTTGTTTTCCATTCAATAATTATGCCTGATCCAAGCTTTAGTATACTATGTGTGTATGTTGTTTCGTATTGTGCCGTACTGTTTTGAAATTGGTCACTTGCCATTAATAAAGGACCGCGAACGTGTGTATAATAGGAATGCAATACTGCTGGAACAACTGGAGTTTCACTTCTTTATAATGTGATGTAAATGACCTTTACGAGAAACTAGCACACATTATGTATACTACAACACTTCGTTAAACATAATTTAGTCTTTATGAAATTATGTATTGATTTATTTGTGTTAATAGAAGTGATTGAATATTTATCATGCGGCATCACTTGTCTTACTAAAATACACATAAATGCACTGCCACACGAAAACCTAAAACTAACCCTTAACAGAAGGGTGCAGCTAACTCCCTACCCAAGGTACCAACCTGATCCCTTTGACCAATGTCATGCCTTTCTTTATCTCATCACTTTATTTTCCAGCAAATTTAGTTTGAAGATTCATTAAATTAATTAAATTTTCGCATATAAACGAGTTTTCTAAATAAACAATGTTTTCAGACAAAAAAAGTTAAATGAAGTACATCAAAAACGCATTCTTTGTATAAAAATATTAAAGAGCGACTGTACATATATCAATGCAATTTTGACAAAACAACAACCTACCCTTTACAAATCCTTGATAGAGAACTGTATAAGTAACAGATATAAACTAATTTGGAATACCCTTATCGGTTTGTATGTAAAGAAAGGTCTCAAGAGAACTTTTCCAAACACATTGGATTTAATCCAGGACACATTTATCCACGCGCGACGGACATAAGTTTACATATTTTAAACATACGCGCTTTTGACTCGAACTACGTACTATTTTAACAAAACACCATTGTAAACGCATTTTACCCCAACAAGTCAGATATGTAACAAAATGAAATTATACATTTTGCCAAACGTATAGCTAAGAAAATTGATAGGACCAAAATTCGTTTTAGTGAGCGCTCAAGAAAACAATTCAATCTCCACTTAAGTCTCGAATGAGCGTTGTACGAATATCCGTACCGTTTGTGCGGCGATAAAGAAGACGATCGTTGAAATGTTAAACGACGTACAAAATGTATTATTATAATGCGTGAGTTTTGTCANTTAGTGAGCGCTCAAGAAAACAATTCAATCTCCACTTTAGTTTCGAATGAGCGTTGTACGAATATCCGTACCGTTTGTGCGGCGATAAAGAAGACGATCGTTGAAATGTAAAATGACGTAGAAAATGTAAATGCATTTTTATTACAATGCGTGAGTTTTTGTTAATCTTTTTAAATAAATATGAAGGCATCAATCGGTGAAAACAATAATACCTGGCTGCGAAGGATGTACACAAGCGTCGACAGTCACTTCTTGGATTGTTATCGATTCACCTGGTCGATGTGTAATGATCACAATTATTGATTTCGTCGTGAGTCCTTCATGACCGGGCATGGTAAATGTGTGTGGTTTATCCGAATATACTGGCTCAATAGGCTGAACAAAAAAGTAATGAATATAAATTAATCGGTGAATATAAACACATTATAACTTGGTAAAATGAAACAAAAATCATTTTGCAATAATTATCCTTAGCAATTAAACACAAACATTAAAGTAGCGATGAGACTATTTTTTGACGCTTGCGTATATTAATGTGGCAACAAATCTTGTTTTGTGAATTTTTAGGTCCTTTAAAGTCGAATAACTGTCTTTTATTACCAAAACAAAACAATGGTAATTTTCCTTTTTTTAAGTTATTCCGTGTTTACGTCATTGCGTCAGAATATTATTTTAATTAAGTAAGGTCACATATGTTTTGACGAAAAACGTGTCATACACATAAAAAGGTGTTATATTAAATTAGTTTTTGCAATGTTAAAACTAGCAGTATATTGAGGATGTGTTTTAAATGTGTTTACAATTTCTAAATAATTAGCTAATGTTAAAGTGTACGTAGTGAATTTGAACAAACTATTCTACCGCTGGCATAGGATCGTCGTACCCCTCCACATTCAGAATAAACTCGACATCTTTAATGTAGCCGTCTGTTTTAATGATGATTTCGGAAAACAGAATAGGAATTTGGGGAACAATTTCGAAAGAAACTTTATCCGTGACTGCGGACGATTGCCATGCTTGACCACGGAGAGTGTTTTCGATGGAACTTTCCGGGTTTGCTCCTTCTGTAACCTTTATGTGAACTACGGGGTCAGTCTTAGTTGTCAATTTTTGCATCACGGTTCCAGTCTTAGCACAAACCTCTACAAGAAGAAAATGTAATACATAAAGTATTTATAAGCATCGCCCTATCACACTACAGTTTCAGTATTGATCGCGACACTTGACTGTTTTAATGTAAAAAGTCAATTTTAAACCGTTAGTGCAATAAGTAATTAATAACAAGTATACTAAAACAATGTTGGCTTTATCATAAATAAATATAGCATAGTGCAGTATAATAAAAATAAAAACTCAACCGTCTAACTTGTGTAGATGTATAGGAATAGACGTTTACGCTAGCACACCCATGACCTATTTTGCGATTTAAAAACAGTCAATTATTGATTTTAGAATATTGTTCCTGACATACTTGTGTTCTGTTTCTGTACAATTTCAAAGCATAATATTCGTCTAACAACCGATTTATATATATCAAATCGTATGCTTTTTAAAATCGAACAGGCCGTTTTTAAATGAATACCTGCTCCTTTCTTATGTGTCGTTGTCATAATACTCTCATAGTAATGACGGCAGTTAAAGTCCGTAACCTACCCTTTATAATAAAGTCTTCCAGTGTAACAGATAAATTAGGTGATCGTGCTTTAAATTTTAAATATTATTTCAAAGAACTCCACTTCTTCAAATGCACTTACGAATCCGCATAGAGATCGGACGAAGCAGTGTCGTCCCATTTCTATGAATGCTTTCCGCTTATTTATTTTATTAAATTTACTTATTTGCAACTAATTACATTATTATTTAACAAATACTCCAGAGGTCTGTACTCTCAAATACTAAAATGGTATCATATTCAATAAGTACCTTCAAAGTTGATATATTAATACATAAATTAATTTTTTTCTTGTCGCAGATTATTTTTTATTTCAAGGCTTGAATCGATATTAAATATGAATAAAAACAATTATATGTAAAAAAAATACCGAGACAAATAATTCAATGTGCATATTAAAATCATGGTTTACAAAAAAGAAAATATTTTCTCGATGATTTATTTGTTAAGAAAGCATTGTTTTACCTCCATCTCAAAATTAAACGAATTTTAACATAATTTACCTGGCTGTGTAGTTGATGGTGATGGTGTGGTTGTTGTCGAGGAAACCGTTGGTTGTGTAGTAAAACCAGCTGAAGTTGTCTTTACAGCTAAAACAATATGGTTTCAAAGAATTATATAACAATTTATGTAAACTACGTCTCGGCATGTTAAGAATCCCGTAAACAAATACAATGCTCCGCGAACAGATATGTATTGTAAAATGAAACTGTCACGCCACATCTACAACATGACAACCGGTAAATACATAACACTAAAAAACGCGTTGCATGTGGTATCTTTTTCAAATTGCGAATTTTATCTTCTATGTGATATTTGCGTTTTATCACTTTGACCAAACTTTCTTGGTTACTTTTTGTTTGACCGACCAATCGCTTTACGTTATTGAGCTTAACTGACTTTGAAATGTCGAGCAATCTGAACAACTTTTCGGTTGTACCAAGTCTTTTACGGAATTATCAATGCCCTTTACAAATTTAAAAGCATGTGATAACAACGATCTGCCACTCCTTGTTAATATATGTTCATGCACGTGTTGATTTCTAACCAAAAGACCTCTGTTACATTTAATAGGGATGAGTGTAGGCACTTTATAAATTGACTTAAAACAAAAAAGGCTTATTTTAGAAAGTTTCTTTCAAAACTCAAACCTTCCCGATCTCTTATTCTGAAGGCTTTTGTATAAGACAGTCAGGTATCAATATAAGATAGATATGAATTATGCTTATTAACACTTGATCCATTTATTCTTCAGTAATTTAACGGATTCGCGTTTTCTTAGTAAATGTGACTTTGATCCGACTGAACGCATATGCAAGATCTGGACATAAATCATTTCGGTACAATATTTTTATTTGTTGTATTTATCTGAAAAGGAATTTAAACGTTGTGTTATAACCGAGACAAATATTTCAATGTATTTCGTAAAAAAAAAATCTACGAAAGAGAACATTTTTTCGCTAGCAGTTATTTGTTAAGAAAGTAAAGTTTTACCTCCATCACAAAACCAGACGAATTTAACGAGAACTTACCTGGTGTAGTTGATGGTGAAGATACCGATGGTTGTGTAGTAAAAACAGTTGAAGTTGTCTGTACAGCTACAACAATTATATAACAATTTATGTCAAGGGCGTCTCAGCATGTTGTGAATCTCGTCAACATGAACAACGTGACAACGGGAACATATATAAACTTAAAACGCGTTGCATGTTCGTTCTTTTTCAAATCGTGTACTTAATCTGGTATGTGTTTTTTTCTGGGTTGATAAGGCCAAAAAAAAAATAGGTCCATTTCCGGTCTCCTTGGAAAAAAAACAGGGTCGGTAGGAAGGAATTTTTTTTAAAAAAAATTTTTTGTCTTTCGGGTACTAGAATGGAGAAATGAACCGAAATAAACGAAAATGAACAAAAAATTTATTTTTTTTGGCGACCCCAATAAAAAGTTGAGGGTCGGCGCCGATTCTGGAGACACGGTCGGGCGACCGGAAACGGACCTATTTTTTTTTTGGCCTAAGTGAGATATGGCATGCTGATTTGCTTTGAACTGTTTTAAGTAATCAATCATTCACAGAGGGAGGCCGTTTCAGTGCAAAGGGGTCAGCTTGACTACCAATGTCATTTACTTTTTCTCACAAACAAAGATGTGTGTAGAGTATACATTAACATGTTTTTCAAATAATTCATGAACAATATTAACTATACTATAATTTAGCTACAGCGATATACATCTTTAGTAATTTGTTTACTTACACACTCGTCTTTGACGTTATTTAGCAACATTTTATTGACGTCATAATACACACACGTATGACGTTCAAGAATTGTTCGCGTTTTTTTGTTGTTTTTAATGTTTGCATCAACCATAAAAATGAAAATCAGTTGCTTTCGGCGAATCATAGAATATATATTACACTCGTGGTTATTTTCACTGGTGGCTACGGCACTCGTGAATTTTTTTATATAGCATGTAGTGAAATCAAATTCGATTATACACCGAAAATGTCCAATATCTCCGTTAGGATTTATTCAATGAAAATCGCATGTTAGGGCTAATTCAATTAACTCGTACAAAAGATCATATGTCCAATAATGGTATAAGCACAAAGTTAAAAAACTTTGACGTATGTAGATCAANATATTTGTATCTTGAATTTGAGATTAGACCCTGGCGTTGTGGGAGTGATGGTTATATCCAGTGTTGTCACATTTTTGCCAATGAACGGTGAGTTCTGAAAATGTTAAGCTTTATTACGAGACAACTTACAACAATTATACTGCATACTGACTGAAGAGTGTGCTTACATGTAAATATTTTGTTAGTAATTTTAATGTTATTTAATAGGAAATCGTTTGTAATCAATATGCTAACTATTTAAAAGGCGGATTTTCGTCTGAAAATAGAACACGAGAGATATATTTTCTTAAATGCTATATTAATTTAAATATATATTCAAATTAAAATATACTAACCATCATGTTTATCTTCTCATCGCCATCAGAAACTGTCATTTTGCTGATATTTGATGTTGTAAACTCGGGCACGACTTTGGAAATATATGTAGGAGCTCCAAAATTAATAGAAAGCATGACTTGACTTTGCACATTCGGCAAAAATAGTTTTTCATTCACCCTGTCCCAAACTGGCGGCATAAGTAAAGACTGGCCATCAACGTTTAACTACAAAATCAACACATATGCTTAAACAATTTGTAACTTACCACAAATGTGGAAGTTGATATATAATAAGCGAAATGTTTATGTTAACCCATTTATGCCTAGTGGACTCTCCCATCCTTCTAAATTGGATCAATTTATTTCCAAAATTAGGGATGTCTAGTATATTTATTTCTATATTTAGAATATTTCTTACAGAAATTCCTTTAAGCAAACAGCGCAGACCCTGATGAGACGCCGCATCATGCGGCGTCTCATCTGGGTCTACGCTGTTTTCCAAGGCCTTTTTTCTAGACGCTAGGCATAAATGGGTTAATATACAATCAATCAGACACATAGCAATATACATTACACAAATGATAAGTTGAACATGACGTGGATGTTTACCTCACCAAACATTCAAACAATCCAAAATTAAGTCGTGTATGTAAGATTCAACATCAGAAATGGCACTCATTTAAAACTAGTTTAACAATGATAATTAATATACACACTGACTAGAAGTTGCCAAATGCCTTTTTTATGAAATCTAAGTGATCTTCTGTCTTGTAGTTGTTGTTCGTTTTCGTATTTCTATTTTCAGTAATAGTGACGTTTAACTTAAACTCACCCAATATACAATACAATGTATCCCATACGACATATAAATTTATGATAGACATCGTTTGGGATTGAGTGCGATGTATACACGGGTGAGCGTCAGGTCATTTATAATTATATATTTGTATTTATATATGTTGTATATTTATTTATGAATATTTATTATATATTCATAATTTAAAGTGAAATACTAAACGTTCAGGTACAAAATGAACATTCGATTTTGTTCAGCAATTGTGATCATAATCAGGAATTGCATTTGATTAATAGATTCATTCCAGAGCTATTGAGCAAAAATCATTTTTCAATATTAATAAAACATATACTTGATAATGACCCGACCTAAAACAAATGTGCCATTTCAATCATGATATCTATGTTTTTCACGACCTATTTAACGATCAGTTATTCTTTAGAGAATGAATACCGTAATCATCTCTCTTGTGATATAGGCTTCGTCCAACATGCCGTCTGTTATCGAACACGGTGTTGTTACGCTGGGTGTGGTTGACGTCGTTGTGCTTGGAGCAGCGGTTGTAGTTGTCGGTACTACCAAAATTAAGTATAATGCTTCACATTATAGTCAAATAATATAATAATGCAAATATCGCATACATTTAACCCATTTATGCCTAGCGTCTAGAGAAAGGCCTTGGCAAACAGCGTAGACCCAGATGAGACGCCGCATAATGCGGCGTCTCACCAGGGTCTATGCTGTTTGCTTAAAGAATTTCTGTAAAAAATACTCTAAAAATAGAAATAAATATACCAGACATCCCTAATTTTGGAAATAAATTGATCCAATTTAGAAGGATGGGAGAGTCCACTCGGCATAAATGGGTTAATCTATGTTTGTCTTAGAACAACTGAATTTTGTTGTCTTAAGAAAAATATTACATAAAACACTATTCCAAAAATAAAACGTAGAGCAAATATTGCATTTCCCCCTAAAAATATATATGTCAAAAAACATTACATAACAAGTGTTAACAAAAAGCTCGTAAAAAAATTAAAAAAAAAGTTTCAAGCAAAACGACGCAAACATGTTAACAATTATCCTTCCATACATGATGAACTATATATGGTCCATGTGTGTAGTGAGAAAACTGGGCATAATGCTTGTGCGTTAATTGTCATCTCAGATTAGCCTGTGCAGTCCGCACAGGCTAATCCGGGTGGACACTGTCCGCCTAAACTGGATTTTCGCTAAGAAGAGACATCATTTAAACGAAAAATTCCATAAAAGCGAAAATTGTTGTCCCTGATTAGCCTTTGCGGACTGCACAGGCTAATCTGGGATGACAATTTACGCACAAGCATTATGCCCAGTTTTCTCAGAACACGACACATGCATGACGACAATTTAATCACATGTTTTCCGGGTTTTTTTTTATATGTGATATAATACTAACCATACTTTATTCTTAAACATGTGGAATTTAGATTTTGTTGAACCTTTTTCGGCTACCCTTTTTTGACTGACCAAACGCGTAACATTATTATGTTTAAACGACGCTGCAACGCCATGCGATGTCACGCAACTAAACAAATTTCCGGTTGTATCATCACGTTTTCGTTAATATGAATTTTCTTTTCTAATTTGAACGCATGTGCTAACAATGATCAGACTCCCGTGCTCATTTAATACAATTTAATAGTTTACATGTTCATGAAATTTGTAACTAAGCTTTCTAAAGGCTCGCTTTCAAACAAGATTCCTGAACTCGACTCGTTCCATAAAGTATGGTATAAACATGCAACTCGTATCAGATCCCATGTATATGACTTAATGTGGATGACGTCATTATACTTTAAACATTGGACGTTCAAGTTAATGTCTAGAAATTAGTTTTATGTGTTGTTCTTAAACGAAAGAAATGACATAGAAAATATGTTGCTATGCATGCATGACCGTAATTATCACTGAACATTTAAACAAACATGCCATTTAAACAAATGTATGCCAACAAAATTAATAATACAATACTAACAATGAAAGGAATTCTGAATGAGCATGAACAAAGGCTGAAATATAACAACTACCTTCTGGTTCAAAGCAAGCGACCAATTGAAGATCTTTCACTGTCGCTTCAAAGGCAATAGGGCTCTTTAGCACTAACAGAACCGTTGGGTAATCTAGCTCAAATAATTTTGGTTCCAGTATCGTATAGATGGATGCATCTGAAGGGCTTTGTTGTAATTGCTGGAAACACATAAATAAAAATATATGATACAATACAAGCGTTATTTGCAAATATATGTGTTTACTAAGAATACATATAATTATAACGCTGCTGGAAATTGCGAGAATTTCAAATATAAACAAAATAAAACGTGTGCTGCATCAGCAGGAGGTTATTCTTATCATCACTCATTACAAAAGTACATACATAGGTGTCCTGAATGTTTCCTTCCGCGTCACGTGTGGAAAGTACGACAGTAATTGGCGCAGAGAGGGTGTTACTCTGCACACCGACGGTGATGTTTGTCAATACCAGCGGTTCTGGCAGAATGTCTTTAAGCAACACCAAGAACGTATGCTCTTTTGCAGACGGAGTTTGGAACATATTTTCTCCTGTCACAGGCGAGGTGAACAAGACATTGTTGGCGTATTCCTTGTTGTTATAAATCACATCGATGTGATTGTTGTTGTGTTCCCCATCCAGCATTTTCTTGTCGCAGCCTGGTGACAAGATAGTGATTCCACATTACAGAAGCAGATGGTTTATCTGAACAACGTTAACCCATTTATGCCTAGTGGACTCTCCCATTCTTCTAAATTGGATCAATGTATTTCCAAAATTAGGGATTTATAGTATATTTATTTCTATATTTAGAAAATTTCTTACAGAAATTCTTTTAAGCAAACTGCGCAGACCCTGATGAGACGCCGCATCATGCGGCGTCTCATCTGGGTCTACGCTGTTTGCCTAGGCCTTTTTTCTAGACGCTAGGCATAAATGGGTTAAAATGTTCTTAAATCATATTAAGTAAGATATCATTCTACAGTCAAACCGAGAAATATAAATAAACAATTTCACAATAACGTTACCCTTTAAAACTTAAATGCTTAATAACCATACAGAGGTAAAGATTCTAACGTACATATCACTAGCTGTGCACACAAATTGCATATTTATTAAAATATTTGTTCAATTGCGGATATTATTCTAACTGAAAGATATAATCTCATTTACATGTAACTTAAACATATTTACTCTAGCGCTTTTTTTTTCTAAACCATCAAGATTTTCAAAACATAAAATAAAACAAATTTGTCTTATAGTAAATACTACCCGGGCTGATTTTAAAATGTTATGGTTTGTTTTTAATAAAATATATACCAAAGACATGATTCAATATTTTTAATTTTTAATCAACCAGATATTGGACTGATTAGTGTTTTATATTTCTAACAAAATAAATATAAATCGGGTTGAATGTAGAAACATTACAAAATACACTTCTTACTAACAGGGATGCTGGTATGCGCTTTTTTCTTATTTACTAAATACACTGTTTATTTTAGAAAGTCACTTCCTTCTAAATTGGATCAATTTATTTTCAAAATTAGGGATGTCTAGTATTTTTATTTCTATATTTAGAATATTTCTTACATAAATTCCTTTAAGCAAACAGCGCATACCCTGCTGAGACGCCGCATCATGCGGCGTCTCATCTGGGTCTACGCTGTTTGCCAAGGACTTTTTTCTACACGCTAGGCATACATGGGTTAAGGAAATATTGTCTGTAATTGCAGTAATGTATCCTTAATAAACAGAAAACTAATCAAGATAAAAAAACAAATCGGGTCCATCGACAATAATATACAATAAAGCAATAAATACCAACCGGGAGTTGTCGTAAACCCTGGAGTAGTTGTAGCAGAGACTGAAATCAAAACTTACGTCCAGTTATGTTGCAGAGTTACAAATAAGTTGAGACAAGTTTCTTTTCTTTCTTATATTACTGTGCACGGGGAAAGTTGATTGGCCAGCTTGCATCAAACCAGGAGGCTTTTTCCTTAACAGGGCCCCGAATCACATCATGTTTGCAGATAGGGGCGACATTAACTATTGTTTAATCATCTGGGGAACGTTTACCGAGCAGGTTGTTATAAACTTACGCTTGTTGATCTCTTACTCTGAAGGCTTATGTACCAGTCAGTCAGGTATTAATATAATAGATATGAATGATGCCTATTTATGATTGATCAAATCATTCTTCTGTAATTGAACAGAGTCGCGTTTATTATTTCTCAGTAAATGTGAGTTTGATCATACTGAACTCATATGAAAGATCTGGATATACATTATTTTGGTATGAAGTTTCATTACAATGGTTACCTGACGTAGTCGTTGGAGCTGTTAACGTTGTGGTTTCTGTTAAAATAATACGAAAATGAGTCATTATTCAATTACCATGCGTGCGTGCAAATGCTGAAACTTGAATGTGATCTTTTCTGTACAGGAATCTTATCAAAGATTTTAAAGTTAAAGTTACAATAAAGATTAAAAAGGCCAAATTAACCCATTTATGCATAGCGTCTAGAAAAAAGGTCTTGGCAAACAGCGTAGACCCAGATGAGACGCCGCATGATGCGGCGTCCCATCAGGGTCTGCGCTATTTGCTTTAAAGGAATTTCTGTAAGAAATATTCTAAATATAGAAATAAATATACTAGACATCCCTTATTTTGGAAATAATTTGATCCAATTTAAAAGAATGGGAGAGTCCACTAGGCATAAATGGGTTAAGAATAAACAATAAATTGTATTGGTAGCCAGTCTTAGTGCACTCAAAGTATCTAGTGTTTCATCAACAATCTAATTTTAATTATATGTCCTTATTTTTACAAGATGTAAACTCCTCGACAGCAGGATTTGCACTGACTAAATTCAACAGAAACTATCCATTTTTATACTTTATACACATACATCAACCTTACATAAAAAGCCATCCACGTGATTATTCAATAAAAAAAACGTATAGTATCTCTCTGAGTTATATGCCTTTTGGCGTAATCAAACTGCGTAATGAACCTTCGCAAGAGTTTTTTTTTTAATTCCGTTTCGAACTGTCAATATTTCGTCAAAGAGTAGAACACATATTTTAAATATATTGGCCACGCGGAACCGCGTGCGTGGTTTAACACATTTATACCTAGTGGACTCTCCCATCCTTCTAAATTGGATCAATTTATTTCCAAAATTAGGGATGTCTAGTATATTTTTTTCTATATTTAGAATATTTCTTACAGAAATTTCTTTAAGCAAACAGCGCAGACCCTGATGAGACGCCGCATCATGCGGCGTCTCATCTGGGTCTACGCTGTTTGCCAAGGCCTTTTTTTTCTAGACGCTAGGCATAAATGGGTTAAACCTACACATTAATGCACTGCTATAGATAACGGATATACACACAATAGACATAGACGTATCGATTTTTTGTATAGTAAGGTTCACAGAGCACTTTTCAAAATATATTAGAATGAATCCAGGAAGAATATAGAGTCCAAACTACTGTTAAGTGAGCGCTCAGGAAAATTAATCAAATCTACGATTTAGTTTCGAATAAGTTGTACACGTAGCTCTACCTTTTGTGCTCTGATGAAGTAGAAGATGGTTTCCATGACATAGAAAACTTATAATGACAAAATGAGTGAGTTTGGTAAACTCATTTAGTACAAATTAAGACAAAGTAGGAAAATAAATTATACCAGGCTGAGTAGGATGTTCACAAGCTTTGACAGTCACTTCATGGACTGTTATCGATTCACCTAGTTGATGTTGAATGGTCACCGTTATATATGTCGTCGTTATGTTGGGTCGACCGTACAAGGTGAATATTTGTGGGGATCTTTCTCCTCCTGGTTGATACTGAAAACAAATATGTCATAAATTGAAAGTAATCAGTGAATATATACCCACTATCAAGGTAAACTTAATCAACAAATCATTTGGAAATAATTCGCTTCAGCAGATTAAAAAGCAAAAATATTTGAGTAGAGATGGTTTTTATTGACCGCGCCTGGCGAAAGCAAGATTACTTTTACCGACAGTAAATTCGAAATAAGTAAGGGTTTGTATTTTTTGTGGCAAAACTCATGTTAAGTGACCTTTTACGACATTGTAAGTCAAATACATGTAATTATTACAAAAACAGCGGTAAGTTGCATTCGTTTAAAAGTTCCGTGTTTACGTCATTTCGTTAGAATATAATTTTAACCCATTTATGCCTACTGTCTAGAAAAAAGGCCATGGCAAACAGCGGAGACCCAGATGAGACGCCGCATGATGCGGCGTCTCATCAGGGTCTGCGCTGTTTGCTTAAAGGAATTTCTGTAAGAAATATTTTAAATATAGAAATAAATATACTAGACATCCCTTATTTTGGAAAAAAAATTGATCCAATTTAGAAGGATGGGCGAGTTCACTTGGCATAAATGGGTTAAGAAAATGAGGTCAGCTATGTTTTGACAGACATCTTGTGATACCCATAAACAATTGTTGCATTTGATATTAATTTTTACAATGTTATTACTAGCCTGAAATTTGCTGTTGTCTTCATATTGTGTTTATAATTTCATAAATAATTATAGAATGTGACGGTGGACTTATAGATGAAAACAAACTATTCTACCATTGAACGAGGTTGTTTTGACTCCAACACATGCTGTTCAATCGTAACATCTTTAATTGAGCCGCTTATTTTCACGGTGATTTCGGACAGCATCAGATTTTTGGTGGGTATTATATCGAAAGAAACTGTATCCTTGTCTGCGGACGACATCCATGCTTGGCGAAGGAGCGTTCGTTCGATTCCCGGGGTTTGTCCTACTTCAACCGGTATTTGAACTGCGGGGTCAGTCGTTGTTGACAATCTTTGCATAACGCTTCCAATCTCAGCGCAAATATCTAACAAAAGAAATTAATGTCATACATACTGTCATAGTTAAATTAAAACTGAGTTAATTAAGTAGCATCACCCTATTGCACTGCAATTTCAATATCGACCGCGACACTTGTCGCTGTTATAATTTATAACGTGAACTTTAAACCATTTATGCCTAGTGTACTCTCCCATCCTTCTAAATTGGATCAATTTATTTCCAAAATAAGAGATGTCTAGTATATTTATTTCTATATTAAGAATATTTCTTACAGAAATAACTTTAAGCAAACAGCGCAGACCCTGATGAGACGCCGCATCATGCGGCGTCTCATCTGGGTCTACGCTGTTTGCCAAGGCCGTTTTTCTAGCGCTAGGCATACATGGGTTAAACCGTTAGTGTTATTAGTGTGAAGTAAACAGTACACTCAGAAGCGTTGGGTTTACAATAAATATATATTGCATATTAAATAAAATTACATTATATAATATAAAGCAAATCAACCGTCAAACATGTATAGATGTATATGAACACACGTTTACGCTCGCCTAACCGCCACCTATTTTTCGTTTTTAAAAAGGTCAACAATTCTTTTTCGAACAAGGTGACTTATATATTTTATTTACACTTATATGTATCATGAATATTGCTGGGCCAAGTGTGAGGTTGAGCGCTCATTAACTGGTTTAAACCCCAAATGCTTAGCATTGACCGTTCCAAGGCGGTGACCCCAGCTTTATTCTACTATGTGTATATGTTGTTTCGTTTTGTGCCGTACTGTACCGTTTTGGCAATTGGTTCCTTGCCATTAATAAAAGACCACAGAGGTGTGTATGATAAAACTGCAATACTGCTGCAGCTTCTGGAGTTTCACTTCTTCATATAATATACTTGTCTTCTGTTTCCATAATAATTTAAAAACTTAAAGTAAACGTACTGTTTGCTTTAATATATTTTGATACGTAAGCTGTACGATCGGACACGTACACGATCTAGTAAATGAAAACCTGCTACTTTTTTAGTTGTAGTACGTATAGCAAACGGTTGTTACAGGCCCCAAACAACTTTTTGCGTCCAGGTCCTCCAATGTAATAGATTAATTAGGTGAATTAACATTAAATGGTATTTCAAAGAACTCCACTTCTTTATCTGTACTTACAAATCCGCATAGAAATCGGACGAAGCAATGACGTTACAAACATAAATACTGGCCGATTATTTTATAAATAAGTAGTACTAATTTGTTAATGATACAATTATTACGTAACGCATACTTCTACAGAGGTATTCACTCTTAAATACTGAAAAGGTAGTATAGCCATTCAGATACTACAAAGTTTATATATTAATACATAACTATTTAGTAATTTTAATGTTGATGTATTCAATTACTTCTAGATTTTTTGTATTTGAAGGCTTGAATCGATATTAAATATAAACGAAAAATGTAAACGCAAACGAATTTTGACGCTACATTATAATCGTAACAAATTATTTAATGTTTAAAATGTAAAAAATGCGTCAACAAAAGAAACCCCAACTATCCCCAGCATTTATTTGTTAAGGTAGGAAGCTTTAACCTCCATCCAAAAATCAGAACGGCTTAAAGCATTATTTACCTGGCTGTGTAGTTGATGGTGCTGGTGTAGTTGCTGTCGAGGAAACTGATGGTTGTGTAGTAAAAACAGCTGAAGTTGTCCGCTCAGCTAAAACAATATAGTTTCAAAGAATTATATAAGTATTTATGTCAAGGACGTCTCAGTATGTTGTGGTTCGCATCAACCAATTATATTCTCAGCGAATATATATGTATTGTAAAATCAGACTTTTCAGCAACATGTTAAACATGACAGCTGGTAAATACAAACAAACTAACAAAAAACTATTTCACACCAAAATAAAATCTTTTTACACAGTGAATTACGATGCACATAAGACAAGAGAAACGGCGTTCTTAAATATCAAACATAAAATGAATCCTAAAAAAAACTATACAAATGTTGTTTAGAAAATAGTAAAACAACATGCTATTTATCTATGAATTGATAATGTAGTGAACATGGATAAAAATGTATACACATATTTGACTGAACTTACTGGGTGTTGTAATGCTTGTGCTTGTAAATTCCTCGCCGCATAACAGAGCGGTGATCGGCCACAACCAGATGGGATCGCCGTTTATTGACTGTAGTGTGACCGTAATGGTTACTACCTTCTTGTCATTCCTTGGATGACTTACAACAGCAACATTGTCTTCATTCACGGTTGGTCGCGTCTGATACAATTGTATGATAAATACAGACATGTTTAAAACAGTATCATGATCTATATTTCTTTTGTTTTACGCTCGTAAAACAAATCCATTTAATATCAACATAGGTTAAATTACAGGTCTGTACATACCACTGTTTGAATTGTGTTATCTTCGTATTTAACGGTGACGGATACAACTTCGTCAGATGTTGTAATATGTAACTCGTTCAATTCTTTTGGTGCAATGTCAATCTTGACTATTACAATGTTTCTTGTACCAGGTGTAAGTTGTATTTCATTTCCATCCGGGTTAAACGGATCGAACTCGTCAACGGTTTGTCCGTTAGAGGTAATGCTTTTTACAATTGGTGAAATGACTTCCTCTGGTCCGCTCATAACGCAATATTCTATAAATGGCAATCGTTAATGTAGGTTTTTAAGCGTGCAGATGGACAGTTATTCAATGCATATTATTGAAAACTAGGTAATCGAAAGGAAACTTATTTTCTCTAGCATTTATTTGTTAAGAAAGGAAGATTTTACCTCCATCACAAAATTAAAAAATAATAATAATATAAATAAACCTGTCTTTGTAGTTGATGTTGATGGTGGAGCAGCTGTCGAGGAAACCGATGGATGTGTAGACAAAACAGCTGAAGTTGTCCGTAAAACCAAAACAATACGGTGTCAAAGAATTATATGACAATTTATGTCAAGGACGCCTCAGCATGTTTTAAAACTCGTCAACAAATACAATGCTTAGCGAATATATA